>JAVQJL010081258.1:0-17353 GCA_036024295.1 Nannoperca obscura | reverse complement strand
CTCTCTCTCTCTCTCTCTCTCTCTCTCTCTCTCTCTCTCTCTCTCTCTCTCTCTCTCTCTATTCTGTTTGTGGTTTTAAAGCTTACAGAAAAACTTACAGAAGAAAGCATTTTGCTTGTGTCCTCCCCCAGAGTAGCCTGGTGTTAGACCTCAAAATCCCTGCCTACTGTACAGCTGTGAAAGTGTTCCACGATTCCAGTAGGTCTGGTGTTGTGTCGACTGTTTTCCCCAGTTAGAGAGACTATTCAGAGCTCAGTCAGCACGATTAAGAATGGGTATGTAAGGGACACTCTCGACGAGCCGCTAGAACCTGCAAGGCAATGGTCAGCCGAACCGGTTAGCCGAGTCAGAGCTACTGCCAATTACACAAATTATAATTCCATTAATTCATTTTATGCCGTTTGATGTTACAAGGGATATATTTTGGCATGAACTTGTCTTCCTACTACAATAGCATTGAGCAGATTCCTCTTAATGATCTGGTGTATCTGATGACACTCACTGCACAAAAGACCCACACACACTGTAGTTTGAGATGCCTATATTCTCATCAAAGAAGAAAATCCCATCCCCGCACAATGAAAATGCCTCTGGTTTGCCTTCATTTTAGTGAATAAAGGAAAAGAGAGAAATACAACCCAAAAATCTGCCTTTCTGGTCCCCTTTGAATAAATGATTTGGTTATTTCACACAGATCACAATGCTTTGTGCTTGCAGTGGTAGCCATGGTAGGTTCCAGTTCAGTATAAACACCTTTTAAGTGATTCTCAAAATCCACTATCAAATTCCAAACACATATTCTCAGCAAAATAATTTGAATAAATACTCAAGCATCCATTTGCAGCTTGTGTGGTGAGCTGTTTATTTAGTTTAGCTTTTTTGGCATCTTTCGCTGAAAATGTCAGAGTTGGGAACATATTGAGCAAATGGATGAAAAGCAGAGAAGTGGATTGTGCTGCAGAAGTAGTTTCAGTAGTTTCTATGGATGTTTTGATCTCTGCTGTGAAAACTTTCAGATTGGATTACATTGCAGCTAAAATGTGAATTTGAGATGACCACAGACACTCTGTGAAGGATGAAACTACCAACTTGTACCACCTTTGACCACCTTTTAATGTGTGGAGATATTTTACTGTGGAGCAAAGAGTTTTACCAGTTTTGACAAAGAATATTGTGGCTCGTTTAAATACATTTTACAGAATAAATCTCCTTTTTGCACGTTATTAGCTGGTTGACTAAGAATTCTGTTTCAGCTGTGAGTTGTGAATCTAACATTGCTCTGAGCAGCCTACCTTGGTTTTGTCGAACAGGGCGTGGTTGTCCAAAAGCATCTGCCGCTCCAGTCGAGCGAACCTCCGCAAGTCTCTCTCAAACTGCTGTGGAGGAAAAAAATCAATAGTCTGAAACCAAATATCTGTTTTACTTGTCTGCTTTTGTACCATTGAAAGGAAATAGTGATGCCTTACTGCATTTTTTCTTCCTGTATACCTGCTTATCCCATAACAACGAAGGTATTTCTATTACTAATATCTTTATATAATATTGTACGCTTGCGTGTCATTTTGTATTCATTTTTATATTTTTCAAGTTTCTTTGAAGGAATTTTATTTGTCTAAAATGTTTGTCTCCTTGACCCAGATTCCTTTTTGGCTAAATAAAGACGACTTGGACTTTGACCTTGATGTTGTTCTTGTGTCCAAGCAACATTTTATTACATGGTCATGAAATACAGTAACCGTCATTCAGTCTGTATAATCTTTCCTTACCCTGGAACCGGTCCAGCCCAGTTGAGCAAAGGCGTAACGATTCATAGGTGGTGACACCAAGTCCACGCGCACCGCCCTCCAGCCCCTGCTGTCCCCCTCGGCAACGTGGAGGCCTCCCTCCACTTGGCTGCCCTCCAGCCGCAGGATCAGGAAGCACTTTGCAAAGTGGTCCATGGCCTCAAAATTGTGGCAGGGAAGCTTCGACATATCAAAGGTGGAGGCCTGGTATTCACAGTAGAGCAGAATTCCCTGGTGAAGACAGAAAAAATGCTTTTTCAGCATGAGTATTGTTTTACTGTGTCTTTTTACAGTTAAACAAAACATTTAAAACTAGAATAAAAAAGTAACACCGGTGCAATAGGTTTGAGGATTGTCAGCTGTCCGTTATGTTTCAACTTTTCAACATTTCAGAAGGGAAACAGAAGAGGACCACCCAGGCCTTTGTCAACTCCAAGAAATGCCTGCCTTAAATAAAAACATTAAATGAAATAAGTAAAATTATTATTAATAATAAGTAAAACACATGTAACTGAAATCATGAAAATGATTTTATTTCCTGGGGTTGGCGAGTGTCTTTAAGGAGGACAGCCAGTCTATCTTTCTCAAGCAAGCACCCATGCAGGGGCCCTGACAGCAGAATCCAGGTAACCTTTCATCTTTAGCCCAGACTTCAAAGCTGCCAAAAAGAGCCCAATCTAAGTATCAGAGCCTGCTCCACTGGCTCATAGCAGGTTAAAAGTACTGAAGTACTTAATCTGTAAGCAAGTCGGTGACCAGCTGCAAATACATCAATTCCAACGCTCACACTAAAGTAAAGATGGCACTTGTGGAGTGATGTGGTCTCTTAGTCCTGGTTTGATGATTTTGCCAGACCTGAGTCATGCCTTGTTAGCATAATGGCAATTAAGATGAGAGGATATCAAAAGCCTGTATGGTAAGCTCTGTGTCACTGAGTGACAGGGACCATTTTTTATTTTATTTTGTATTTATCTCAAGGTTTAAACCTGCCTCAAAAAGCTCAGTTACAGTGAAATGTTTTAAATCATGGCTTGATGTTAGTTGTTAGGGGACCGTCAGATCCTTTTGTCCAGGCCATCAAAACAACTTCTGCATTGTCTCAGATAAGCTGCAGAAAGTTTGATGATCCACCACAAAGCAAAGTAATTCACAATAATATATGTAAGTAAAAGGGTTTTCTGGAAGGACTGGCTGAATATTGTCAGTGTAGCAATAATTGCGTGTCTGGCAGACAAGGATGGCTACTGCTCCCACTGACTAACCTAGAATTGAGCCTTTAAGTACACCAAAGTCCCTTTTTCTGTTATTTGAAAGGTAGGATGAAACTACAGTCACAGAGAATTCAGGCCTCTTTTTTGAACCCTGGTAAAAAAACAAACAAAAAAAAACGTTAGGATCATTTGTGCTGTAATGTAATGCAGCAGCCATAAGATCATTTAAAATCTCAACACAGATAGTTCCAGTGCTGCGGTTCTTATAGAAACCTGACTGCAATTCTTACAAAATGTTATTGCTTTCCATGAGCACTGCAACTTTCTTGAAAGTCACATTCTTTATAATCTTGGAGATAAAAGGCGGCTTAGATACAGGTCCTGGAGGTACTGAAAATGTCTGAGTCAAGGTTATGTTTCTTTAAATGAGGTTGGATATTTGCTATCTTAAAAGAGTCAGTCGAGGGATGAGGGGAAGTTTCTGGGGATGATGTCAAGTGGATGGGTCTGATTTGTGGTATATTTGTGATTTTTTGTTCTAATTAGCAAGTCTTAGCATGATAATAGGCTCCACTTCCTCCCACTGTACAAAAATGAAGCCAAAAGATCCCAGATACAGTAGCTGCCATCTTGCGCTGGTGATGTCAATTGGAGCCAGAGACTGCTCAGTATTGATTTGTGGTGGAGCCACGTTATAGAGGTCTTGCCCATACACCCACCTGAACCAATCGTGACCACACTCCCAGATGCAATCATGACGTGACACCCGCTTTTTATAGCATCAAATAACAAATTAAAACCAAATTTATCAGAAAAATTAACACTTGAACACACATTAGCGTGATAAAAACTACCTAAAATGTCAGAAACCATCTTTGGGGTAATGTAGTTCACGTGTACTTTGACATTTTTTCAGTTTTGCCCATGCCTTATCCTCTAACGTGGAGGGTTTATGAGCTATGCTGCAACCACCAGGGGCAATTGAGATTGGATTCATGATGATGTTTTGGAAGGCAACTTGATTGGTTAAATTAAGCTTGGGGAAAAAACTGTAACTTTTGTAATGGGACAAAGAACAGAAGAAGCCATAGGGGTATGGATGCCAGTAACAGGACATGCACCACTGTGTGAACATCTGCTCGGACTTGTCATCAGTCTAATTTTGAATAAAGGGGATGGCTGAGTGTGAGATCCAATAGAGAGATCCACAGTAGATGGCTGATGGCTGAATTCCCTGGTAAATGGTTCCACTCCTTAGATAATGGAAATGTCTGCCAAGTAATGTGTCAGTGTGTTGAAGAGAGAGAAGGAGAGCGGTCCACTGATTAAAAACAAGGCCAAGAGTGTAGAAAACAGTGAAATGGAGTGAGTGCAAGAGAGTTGGAGAATAAAGCGTTCAACCTGTAAGAGAAAGTAAGTCTGTGAATTGATTTCCTCCGGACTCGCCCTGGCTGATTATGCTTCTCCCTGGATGCCGGAGTGTGGAGGCGATTAAGATTACAAATTGTCAATTTAATTCCAGCGCCTGGCATAATTGTTGGGATACTACTCTCCTCTCACTAGCCATAAATCTGCTTCACTCTCCTTAAAGAGCAATAATTGGGGAAGCAAGTGCAGCGAGCAGCCACTCTGCCTGTCCAGTCAATGACTGAGGTTAATCACAAAACATTAAACACCTAGTCAGCATAGCTCGAAACTAAACAGTCCTGCCTGACCGCGGCACTGCACAAGTTGTCGACGAGGACAGCGCGTACCAAAGGGCACTGAGAAAGCAGGCAGTGAGAAAATTCGAGGCGGTGACGGTGAAAACCCTGAGTGACACACCGGGAGCAGATCTCAAAGAAATCACCAGCCCCCTCCTCACTTTTCCCTCTCTAATTATCTTCTTGGTGTCACCCTCTGCTGCACCCCTGGACCGCTCTCCCTCTGCAATTACAGATAACCGTTCACCTTCCAATAATAGGCAGGGAGCAGGATTCTTAAAGTTCCCTTTACGTATAGTAATAGCTTAGCTAAAGGCAGTGACAGTTCCCACTTAGATAATGAGGCCAGAATGACAGTATAAAAGCACTTAAACACTGACTAATCTGAAATTAAAATCCCCGCGAGCCACACTTGAGACAAGCTGTGGGAGAAGGTCTGCAACCCATCTCAGACATGAGGCCACAAATGTAGGTCCCTTCTTATTCTGGCAGATATTTCAGTCCCTCCTGGCAGTGCATTTCTTTCAGCCTTGAATCACTTTGATGCCTTCAGAGGAAATTATTAATGAGTTATGGTGACAGTTGCACAGACCATTAAGTGTCTGAATATGGATGCCCTTCGTTCGATGAGGTTCGCGGCCCTCCTGCCTACACACATACTGTAGTCGCTCTGCTTTCCCTCCGTCTCTCTCTTTCCGTCTGATACACATACACTCACAAATCCAAGCAGAAAAACAGGATGTCATGAAGTTCCCCGTCTCAGCATCGCCGGGGGCTATTTAGCCCAATAGCACTCTGTAATCATCTCCCACGCAGCAGGTAATGTCAGCGAGCATCTGAGAGTAAGCTTATTCCACCAGAACTGTTTACAGAGGGAATTACAGAGGAGGACAGCGGGAAGATAATCTTTCCCCCAAAGCTTCGCCTCTGAGCGCTGGAAAAAAAAGAGTCAAGTGAACACGACTTTTGAAAACTGTGATCTAAAAGCAGAGCTTTTATTCTTTTTTTTCTACTTGATTATTTACTCAGGGTCTTTTCTTGAGAGAGCGAGATGAGTGGTCGCAGCAGACAGCGAGGCCACCTGCATCCAGAGGACGAGCAGTGTTGTCAGTGACGCGAGGAGCTCTGATCTCATCTTGCATTCTCTGACTCACAGGAGGAGACTTCAAAACCCACCTTCAAGTCGCAGATTAGCGCGTGTTATCCAGGACCGTTTGAGCTGCGCTTTGACTTTGATTCAGAGCTTTGCCGGAATGAAAGAGGACTGATTGCTGAAATTAAAGCGCAGCAGTTTGTGTGTCTGTATGCGTGTCCTCTCAATGTCAGTCAAAGTAGCCTTTACTGCTCAGATTTTATTTAGATCTCAAAGTAACTGCAAAACAACCTCAGCTGTATGGGCAGCTCTGCCTGAATCACTTATTCAACCAAAAGGAAAATGCTCCGAAACCTAACCACATTGACTCCGACCAAATGCGGGACAATAAAGCCTGAACTGAATGACATTATAATGGTGGCAATGCATACAGAGCTCAGCCATCAGAAAGCAGCTCTTATACAGTATTTAGAGACAGAGATGATAGATGGATGGAGGATGAAATATGGCCCTCTCTGTCTCTCTGTTTCTATTACCAGGGCCAAGCTGAATCTCATCTGTCTGCCACAGAAGCTGGTGGCTGACCTTGCCTCTGCCCCCAAGTTATGCTTTCAGAATATCAGCAGGAGGGATGGGGGGGGATGATGAACCCGTTTTTACAAGGACATTTCTGGATAGATGTATTTTTAACTCCCTGCAGGCTGAAGAGGGGTGCTGAAGGGGGAGGGAGGAGGGCTGCAGGGACTGCCCATGATATTAGGCCTGAGCGAAGACACGTGGGCCCCCGGGGGGCCTGATTGCAGATGACAAGGTTACACGACTTAGAGTCAACCTCTGCTACCTCCACTTAATCACTGTCTCTTGTGTCCTCGTCCCTGCAGACCAGTCCCCTCTGCATCCCTATTCCATCCTGCCTGCTGAGAAGAAAGCTTCCGGTCGTATCACACCATCCCATCTTAATCTTCTAACACATTCACACATACTCTCACACATTCACCTCATTCCCTCTACCCTATAGTGAACGTAAGTAGCTGCAAGTGGTGAGAGCTCCCCGTGTTAACATACAGTAAGGAGGAGGTAATTATTGTCAGGATGGACCACTGAAGGAGGGGAGGCATGTGGAGGGGATGGAAGGATTTATTTTTAAACCAGGTGATGACAAAAAGAAGCCGACAGCTAGACTAGACAGCGCGGCCCTGCTCTTCATCAAACACTTGTCTCCTCTCATGACCCTCTCCCACTACGCGTTTATCTGAGGGAGAAAAATGTGTTGACAAAGAAAACTCCTTCTACATCCTCTCCCTGTTTTTTGGTTATTTTTTACAGAAAGTCAAGTTCTGTACATTTTTTCTTAGAGATATTGTCTATAATGTAATTGTAATGGCCTTTGAAGATCCAGCTTTGCTTTGTTTATAACATGTTGTGTTATCGTTCACGTTCAGTGCAAATTATTATTATTAACTGTCCGCATTACATTGATAGTAAAGCGGCTCTGAAGGTACCACTGGTATGATTGGTGTGTCGTCAGTGGACAACGGAAGCATTTGGTGTAGTGGTTTCAGGTTTTATATATTATATAAGACATCTCTTAATACAATACAAACCAAGGCTGAAGAGATTTTGGTAGCTATAATTGATCCTCCTGTGCATACAGGCCATGAAGTGATTCCTTTGTAGCATGACTGCACTGTAAGAAATGGAGGGGGGCATCTTCCCTTCTTGTTCTTGTTCAAGATGTATTTTAAAGTGCTGCCTACACAGGAGGCGTTTCAGCACTCTATCACGTTTTTTGTCTGTTTATTGAGCATTCAATGCAACGGCGTACAAAGTTGGGGACATGTTACTTCAGCTACCGGTGAGACAATGAAATATGGTCCAGAAAGTCCGGTTAGAGTAACAAACTCTGGAAAGTTATCATGGTGTCAATTAACATATTTTGTTGGAACGACCATGAGGTAAACGGTAGAGATATGGTATTCACATCCAAGGAATGTCCATGTATTTAATTGGCCAACGCAGATCCTTGCCAGTTAACTTTGCTTAGCTGTCAGGCAAAAGTCAGGTGAGCCAGGTTCAACTGTTCTTAGACAGTCCTGCAGGTTGTTTTTGCCCTCTGCATTGGGACACATGCCTCTATCATTTCATTGAAATGACTCACTAAAGAAGTGTAGATTTAGGCCCCCATCTTGTACAGCAGAGTCGCTCTACAAAGATTCATGCTTCATTACCAGTACAGGGGCACCACTGTCCTGTTTATAAGTAAAACCTTCTATTAACCACGAAAAACAGCTCTTAGCTTTGAGTCAATGCATTTGCAGACAACATGAAATTATTAAGTCAAACACAGTGGTCAAACACACTAGACTAGTCAAACACAGGTATGGTTAATAACATTATTTGCTTCACTGCTTTGCAACAATTAATAACATAAACCATCGTGTTTGTTTTTACTATCTTATTTATTTTGTAAAGTACAAATTAGGCCTATTTTTGACAGGGGAGAAAAGAAAAACATGTGATGCTCATCAAGCAAACACTTCACTTCAACACTTCAACAGTCACATCCAAAATAGAAAGAAATCTTTCTTGCTCTCTAGTTCTTTAATTCACTCACTTTTTTATTTGGACAACCGAATAAATATGTTCCTCTAAACTGTTATATAAACTAATAAACTAATACAAATATGATAAAACATGTGCATCAAATGGTGAAAATGGTGGCACGGGAGAAAAAGTTTAGGAACTACTGCTGATTGTCAAGAATCTCAACTGGAAAGGTCCTTATTTGTGGATGAAACAAACATTTTCATGTATATATATATTTTTTATTTTTATTTCTTTACTTCTGACATGTTTGCCAGTTACCTAACTGCACATCTGATAAATGTTTGTATCAAACTGACTTGTCAATTTCCTCCTTTTTATGCATGCACACAAATCTTTTTACACTCACTGTGAGTTTTCCGTTTTGTTTAAATGCAAAAGGTGCTGTTATTGACAAGCTATGCTTAGGTTTGCACAATTGTGATTAAGACCTCAATTTAGTGTAATTAGATAAATGTGTTGACATACTGAGTTTTAATTGGACACTTCTGGAGTGTATTGATATTTGTTACATTACTGTGATATTAGCAGCAAATAATTGTCATCATTGGAGCACAGCCAATAATTAAACCATTATGTGTATGTAAACATAGCCTGCCATTAACATTGTCTGTGTTAAATGTCTCACTCACATTTTCTCAATATTCCCACTTTCTACTCACATTCTCTCTGCTTTAACCAGCCGTTATCTGTCAGTCTCTCTTGCACATTCATCCTCCCCTTTTTCTCTCGTCTCACCCACCTCTCCTTTTTGCTCATTTTCCATTAAAGGATCCATTTTCCATTAAAGGGACTCCAGGGCTGCCAATGGTCCTTGAAAGCCCAGCTAAAAGTTCTCAGAGTAACCTACTATATTGGACTATTTCTCTTTTACCTGATTCACTCACCTTTTACCAATGTCTTTCCATTAAAAGCAACTAAAGACCTTTCTAAGTTTTATTTTCTTTTTAAGAGGCTTCTGTAAGTTTCCAAGGACACAGCTCTGAATGATGGAAAAGTTACCAACTCGATTTTATTATGGAAACATACTGCTACACTGCAGTCAGAGATGTGTCCTTAAGGTAGAAGTACTGTAAATTCTTCAGTTTCATCAGTGTCATACCACAACAATGAATGGAAGATTACCTTTTGGATTTAGGTTTTTATCATATATCTAAATAGTATAGTATATCTAATAATGATCTAAATCATTTCCTAATCACATAATATACCATGATCACCAGGAAGTTATGACAGAGCTATTCACATGAATATGTGATTCATTCAGGATGTTAAAAACAACATTTGATAGTCGCACATGCACACAAAAATGTCTCCTGTTCAATGAAGTTTAGTTTGGACTTTAAACTGGCTTTGGGTCAAGGTAACTACAAAGATACAAATCAGTCTCCTGTGTCTGCACTTGGTATGTTTCTGTGTGTATTGTGTTTATCATTAAGTAGATACAAAGGAAAACAGTTTAGATTGTTGAGGAGCCCAAAGGGTCAGATGAGGATATTTACTAGGATAGTAAAACTACTAGCTATAGTTTCTAAATAGTGATTAATTAAATCTGGTTTCACCATTAAAACTTAAAATAGTTTTCAGCTAGTAAAGGTTGCTAGGAAGCAATGATAGCATTGTGAATCAACTATGTAAACACAAAACTTTTTTGTCCTCTATTGTAATGTTATTGGCATAGCACTTTATGATTTGGGGTATATTGTTTTAGTGTGTCTGTGTCAATGGTCATTCTTAAAGCTGTAGTTTGTGGTTCTGTTGTGCAGGATTGCATTATTTTGTACACTGGTTGTTATTGTGTCCACCCTCACTACAGTGTCTTGTGTATCTTCTTCACTTTTTTAAAAGAAGAAGGGTAGGTTTATTTAAAAGGTATTGATTATGCATATGAAAATACAGATGGCCAGATTGACCACAAAGTTTCTTTAAAACTCTAAACTAGTTTAAAGGATTTAACGTTAAATGCAAAGCAGTGTTCAAACAATGTTCTGAACTCCTACTTATTGTAATGTAATGCTGAAGCACTACAAAAATACAGATTATATTCAGCAGTGCTCTGTTTATTCTATTATCTTGTCCAGAAAACTCTGTTGTTGTATTTACTACAGCCTATAATAAATCTACCCAGGAGTTGTTCCTCAGAAATACATAAAATTAAGTGATTTAGATTTTTAAAAATACTAATTCAATAAATTATAGGGAAATAATTCAATTGTATTCAGTGTCCTCATTATTTATCTTGACTGCAAAACATAAAAAAGGAAACAGCATACTTACTTGCTTTTTCAGTCTATCAATAACTTCAGGTAGCAGAATCTCCTCCTTCCCCAGCTCAGGTGTTGTCACAATAAAGTCCACATCATGACCAAACTCCTTCTCCCTGGAGATAAAGACATAGCACTGTTACCCACTCACTGTGTCTAGGAAATAATGAAAAGAATAATCTTTTAGTCACTCCTTAACTGTTGAAGAGGGAAGGTGGCAGACGGCGCTATTAAAAGCACAGGCAATTCTAATGGCACTGACTTTCTTCATTATTCAAACAAGTAATTTGTCCCAAGTTAAGTGTAAAAGGTCCCTTTTTGTTGCCTCAGCTGTCAGAGCTTTAACTTTTATGAGAATCATCATTTTCTACATGGATCAGTGTCATAAAGCGGACCCGTATGGAGCCTGACTGCGCTTCAACTACAGGCAGGAAGAGATACAATGAAATGCTAAGCAGAGAAATCCTGCATGTGCATGAGATATGTACACAAAAGGCATATCAAAGCTTCTGTCTAGAGTCAGCCCGCTCAATCAGTTACAACACACAGTTCTCAAATCCCTTCTGTTAAGCTTTGTTTATGCTCGCACAGGACACTGTGGCGCAGGCCTCATCAGATGGAGCGTGAGCTACCAGCTTGTTCAGAGGCATTTATGCTCAATGCACTGAGAATGCATCTGTTGCAGGATTCTCTGAAACGCCAGGGGGCGTACAAACATGGCTGCCCACTCTGCTATACAGCTCTTCAATGCAGAGGAAGAATTGTAAATTCACATCTATTCATGGAGATACTTTATCACTGTTATTCAGTCCCTGTAAAGAAAGAGGGCAAGTATTTGGAACAGCAAATGGTTTTCTAATGAGCAAACTACATTTTAAAGTAAAGTATGAACATAAAATACCTTCAGTGAAGCCTAGTGTCGATTCCCATGGCAACCTTTGACTGCAGCTGATTGAGATGAGTTAATTAGTGCAGTTTGACACACACACACTTTTTTAAGTCATATCTCTTTATTCATAAGTTCATGCAATATGAGGTCTATTCATCGTTTAATCCCATTCATACTTTGAAGTTACTTTGAAGTTTGGTCATGACGACTTGAACAATGCATTCACTTACAGCAGGTAATCCCAGCGCTCAAATCATACCTACCATATAGTGTAGGAGAAGCACATGTATGCATACTGCAGCTGAGGACACACAGCTGATTGAGATGAGCTAATCAGGTCAGTTTGAGCCACGTACACATACAGGACTTTTTCAAGAATTTTATTAAGGTTTATCTACTTATTCTTACTTTCAACTACAAACTCGATTCAGACCTTGAATGCTCCACATATTCATACATTATGGGCATCATTCAACTTACAAATCCCATTGATACTCATTAGACCCTTTCATACTTCTTCAACTCTTCATACTCCTCTCTAAACTTTTTCAATTCATATCTTCACAACACTTGGGACTTTCTCACATTAATTCAACTTCTTCATATCTCTCAGCTAAAAACTCCATTCAAATCATAAAAAGGTTCCACATATGTCATACATTATGGGTATTATACAACTTTTAAATCCTATTCATACTAATTCCACCCTTTCCCACATTTCCAACTCTTCATTCTCCTTCAGCTACACCTTCATACAAATTAAAGCCAGCAATGCAGTTTAAAATCCAGCATTCACACATTTTCTTCAGAAATCGCCTTCTGTAGTTGTGCTTTGAAGGTCACGAGAGGAGCTGATTTGAGTGGCTATTACTGAAGCCCACTCCAACTTCACTTGCTGGTAATGTATTCCTCCTGCTAGCAAAATATTCGTCCTGCTCCAGCCAGTTCTCCAGATTGGTCTATGTGGTGCAAGGGTTGCACCTCCAGTCAATTACAAAAACAGTTGTCCACAACTCTCTACACTCTGAGCTCTTGTGTGTTTCTGCTTACACCAGATTTACAGAAATATAGTAAAGCTTTAGTAGCTAAAGTTACCTAAGAACGTCTGGATAATTCAAATGATCAAAAATACATGTATCTGCTAGGATTCACTGGATTTATTTTGAGTTTCATCAGCAAGACAACAAGAAATTGGTGGCCTCAAGAAACCGTGACAAACTCAGCTCAATTGGAACCTGCTCCAGTGTGTAAACATGAGAGTGAATGTGTGTATGTGGGTGAGCCCTGTGATGGACTGACCACCTGTCTAAGGTGTTTCCCTGCCCAAGATAGGATGACTCAAACAGCAGTCAGATGGAATGATGAAAAGAAACAGTGGCTTCCTGTGATTATAGTAACCTGCTAAAACAACCTCATATGGCAAGTTTTTGAAAGTGAGAACAATGCAGACACTGAAGTTGCCCATCAAATGAAAGAAGGCTCCCCCCTGCAAGGCTGTGATCTGCTCAAGTTGGCTGCCATCGCAGCTTTGGCCTACGCCGGCAATACCTGCCAAAAGGCCAGGCATCATTTCAAACTGATCATTATCCAACACCCACTCACACGCGCACACTCACAAACCTTTTGTTACACAATAGGGGAAATCATACAGACGTAAGCTCCAGTGTCACCGCTAACAACAAAGCAACATGACTACGAATGTTATGGGCGATGTGGCTCCAAAGAAGTCTCAGCTGCCACGAGGCACCGTGTTTGATCTCTCCTTGCTGCCTCTAACAAATGAGTGACGGCAGCAAAAGAGAGGAACATTAAAGGGATGGAGAGAGGCCATGAATGGCTCGTGGGAGAGCTTCAAAGGTCACCGTGGCTAATTTGGAGAGCAAGGAAGTATTAGAAACAGCCATTAGAGCTCCACAAGGCATGATAATGTTAATGGTTGGCTTTAGTGGCAGAGAGCATGTACTCCTGTGGCATTAATAGAATGAGCGTCTGGTTTACAGGTTCACTCAGCAGATTATGCTTTAGTCCCAGTCATTTAATTTACACTGTGACTGTACTGTATATCATTTAATCTTGTTGTGGAATGAAGATGTGGGAGTACTCACTTTCACGCTTGTGTTTATGCTGTATTTATGTAGGCCTTTATGTGGAAAGTCAACACTTCTTTAATGAGTTGACTGGTAGGACACGACTATTTGAGACTGCACAGATCTCCATCTGCTGAATGAGCAACATCCTTCCGGACCTTCCAACACTCTTAATTGGCAACGCTGAGATTTCACAACAATTCCAGCTCGTACGGTGCACTCAAGTTGTTAAGTGAATCTCACTGCTAGCCTCTGCTGTGCTGGCAAATCTCATCCGAGTGCACTGCATAAATGTATGCCATGAATAGTAAAAAACAAAACCCCCAAAGCGGAAGCGAGACAGAAAGATCATCAGCATAAATTCAGTTAACCTCCAATCAGAGCTTAAAAACAACCTCATTTTGTCAAAGAGTGGTTGTATGCGTGTGTGTGTGTGTGTGTGTGTGTGTGTGTGTGTGTGTGTGTGTGTGTGTGTGTGTGTGTGTGTGTGTGTGTGTGTGTGTGAGAGAGAGAGAGAGAGAGGGAGGGGCTGACAAGGGAACTGGTGGATATTTGAAGACCGTGGCACTACATTTTTCAGCACCTTGCTGATTGCACCACAACATTAGTATGTGTTGGGTCTGAGCAGATACCTCCTCTAGTTCACCAGTCAGCGGAATAGTCGAAAACAGCACGGCAGGCACATCCTCCCCAGAAAACACAGTGTCTTCTTCTTCTTCTTCTTCTTCTTCTTCTTCTTCTTCTTCTTCTTCTTCTTCTTCTTCTTCTTCTTCTTCTTCTTCACCTCGAATGGTGCAGAGTTCAGAACACTGTTTTTATTTAGCATTAGGTATCCACTCCTGCTCTGCAGGAGATATGGCTGGGAAGATTCGGCTGACAATATTAACTTTGATGGACTGTGAACACACTGTGCACAGCAACACCACCAGTGCTTCTTTCAGATTAGTGCAACACAGAGCAAAGCAGTTGAATTCAGCCAGAGTACTGTTTTATTGCGTGAGGGGAAATGCTAAATTATTAATTCTTTCTGCACAAAGCCTATAAAATATACATGATTATTTACAGATTTGTGTGGACGGCAGAGCGACATGTATGAATAATACAGATGTGGGAAGTGTTGCTCCACCTGGACATTTCACAGAATGCATTTATCCACAGGAAGGAGAAAGTTTGCTTTAAAGTAGCTGGTCAGGGAAAAGATACAGGTTTGTGCATACAGATGCATTATTTCACCTTGCATCTCACTTGCTACCTAAGTTTCGTGCTAGCAGAAAAACAAGGTGATAATCAGGAAGATATAAAACTTAAAAACAAGAAAAAGCTGTAACCGCCTGGGCTATGCCTCATGATCAGACAGCTTGTTTTGCTCCCACAAGCAGATAATAGAGTTGGTTTTTAAAATCATGACACCCTGAAGTAAACTGATAAGGATTATTTATCTCAGTTGTTGTTCAAGGGAAACAATGCAGCGGGACTCAGCCCCCGTTTGAGGATGTGAGAGCAGACACCATTCCCCCCCTCATCAGTGTCACTTTGAGTCGTATTCCAGACAATCTGATGTTAAATAAGATCCACAGCGGGGACTTGCCAGCTTCACACCAAAATAAATACAGTGCTCCACTGACACCGCATGAGCCTTTCACACACAGTGGTGGCACAAGCTGTATTTTCAAGTCTAATCTATTTTTAATCCCCCCCCAACAAAACCGCTTTAAGACTTGTCACCCGCCTTCCACAGCTGTCCTTTCAATAAGGGTAATGTCAGTGGCATCAACAAATCCTCGCCATGCTGTTTCCCTCTGAAGTGGGTGACAGCTTGACTTTAGTGGAGCACGGCGCTTATTCCGTAGAACTTTTGGGAGCCGAGTTGTGTCTTTGTGTATGTTATCCAGAGATGAAAGATTTGCCAGAGCCGAGTTTGTCTATTTAAAGAGGTATATAGTATGTGTATTTTGACAAGGGCTATCGGCTGGAAAGATGAAGTTAATAAGAGACTCTGCATCACGCTGGAAATTATAGGTAATTAAATCGAGCTTTGACAGGACTTCAGAAGGGAACATTTTCAAATATGTCACACTGAAGAAAATTAATGGATTATTAGTGGTGCTGCTGGCATCTTAGAGAGCATATGAACTATTTTGGTGTAATAGGCCTTATAACGCCTCCCGCTGTGTTTAAACCATGTCTAGAGAATCTGCTTTTCACCATGATAAAGGTAAATTACTTACTTACTGACTTACAATGTACAATTCACTGTTCTTCAATTATAGCTCTGCATGATTCCAATTAGGTCTCACGTAATACTCCTCAAGCCTGCACCAAATATGAGACGACAGTAAATGTGTGCTTCGTCTCTCTGAGTTTAAAGCCATAAAAAGCTCTCTCACAGGCCCCTTTACGCTTTGCAGTAGACTCCTGGCCCATAAATCTTGCGCTGTTCCTCCCCTTCATTCTTGATGTTAACTACCCATGATGCTCTAATCACTTTCCTCATCTCCTTTACCACATTTTCCCCTTGAGGAGCAGTTATTTACATAATCAGATATCATTCCAGGTGACATTTATCCTTCAGAAGATTAAAGATATTGGATTTTTTTTGTGCTGTTTGATGCCATCTTTACTTGTGAAAGTTGTGGACCTACTATATAACCACCAGGACCAATAAAATATACTCTGTGGTTCAGGTGTTAAAGCGAGACTATGTTTAACTTTTGAAAGCAGCAATAACACAGTCTTCCTCTTACAAATGAAAAGTTAAATTCCAGTTAAATAAGCCATAAAATGCACCTTTCCTCAATTTAATACACTGAAGGGTTTTACAGCCACATCCTTAGTTTGTCTGGTATGACCAGTAGCTTATGGTGGCTATAATGTTAGCTAATGTTAGCAAACGTTGGGGAAACATTGCTGTATAATGCACATTACTGAGTCAGCTGGCTGGCTTTATAACTGTGTGTGGACTTTTGATTTCAGTTTGGTCTCTCTGCGGTCAGTTGACAGACTGGCCCACGCATGGTCTTAAAAAGGGGAAATGTGGCTCCTGGAAATTCCACGGTCTTTATATGTTTGTTTGTTCTTAGCTGGCTTGTTAAAGGGAAACTCTGGTATTTTTAAAACTGGGCCCTATTTCACCCAGTTTTGCAGTCAATGACCAAAACTTACCAAAGGTTTTGGAATTGGTCCAGAAGATCCCCTCCGCCGGCATCCACCAAAAGGCTGCAATGACTGAAACGTAATCCTTAAGCAGTGTTGGGGAGTAACTAGTTACATGTAACGGCGTTACGTAATTAAATTACAAAATAAATGTAATTGTAATCCGTTACAGTTCCTACGAAAAATATGTAATTAAATTACAGTTAGGCTACTAATCAAAATGTTGGTGATTACAAAGACATTACATCCAAATATATTCTTTCAGTAAAAGGATTATTCATTGTCCCGACAGCAACGCCTTTCAGTGCTGGAGATTAAAAAACACTTTCCTCATGAAAACAGAAACAGGCTCTAACATTACTGTACAGTGTAAAGTTTGTTTACCAGGTGAAAATGCTGTCAACATCAAAATGCTCGATGTCAAACCTGAGGAAACATCTACAGGCCAGTTCCTGTAACCGCAGTCAGTCACAAAATAAAGTATCCTAGGCCGACCTCTCGTCTCACCACGTAATGTAGCTCTATATTTAGCTCGCTGTCCGTCTAGTAGCTGTACATTTAGGTT
>JAVQJL010081257.1:0-23704 GCA_036024295.1 Nannoperca obscura | reverse complement strand
GGCAAAAAATTTATTTGTTTTTAAACAAAACCCCCCCCCCCCCCCCCCCCCCCGTTTCGTAGAAGCAGTAGGCATTTCCACACAGAAGCCCGTGTTCTGCGACGTCCACAAGCAGGAGCCGCTGAAACTGTTCTGTGAGACGTGTGACCGCCTCACCTGTCGAGACTGTCAGCTGCTTAAGCACAAGGATCACAAGTAGGCCCTACGTCCGCTTGTTACGGTGTTGTTGGCAATTTATCAAGCGTGCTCCTGATTTTTAGCTTATTATTTTGTGATGTCATGTGATGTTGGATGATGTCCTTTAGTATCAGTTTTTTTAGTTGTACTATTTCAAGCGCCATTGTATGTTACCAAGCAAGAATGCCCTGTGATACATTTAACTAATAGATTAAGTTGAAATGGACCAAAAAAATATAAAGTTACTGTGAAAATTAGCTTTCAGTCGTTAATTGTTTGTGTCCAGCTACCAGTTTTTAGAGGATGCGTACAGGAACCACAGGCAGTATCTGGAGAACATGACACATCAGTTGCAAGAGAAAAGAAAAGCCATCGAGGACGTGTCCGGCTGTATCAGCTCCGGGTAAAGTTATCCTCCACAGCTGGAACTGGATTTTTTTTAGATATGAGCATATATTGATATTAGAATGAATTCTCATTTTCTGCCATCGATTCTCACAGACTCCAGCAAGTTGAGGAAAACCGGAAGGCCGTAACTAATGAAATAAAGAAGTCCATCTGTAACCTGATCATGGAGATCAACAGGAAGGGAAAGATTCTGGTCAACCACCTCGAGGTATGTTTTATCTGCAGAGTTAAATGACTTTTCAAAGGCAAAGGTTTGGAATAATGTTTTCTGACAACTAGTGCACGCATTTCCTCCCAGGCTCTGACCAAAGACCACGAGATGGGTTTGAAAAAGCAGCAGGAGGATGTGAACACCCTGAGCAGGCACCTAGACCACGTTATCAGCTTTACTAAATGGGCTACAGCCAGCCATAGTGGAACAGCCCTCCTGTACTGCAAGAGACTGGTGAGCGACTTCACCGTGTAATTGTACTTACAATAATAACTTGACTTTTACTGTCCTCACTGACTCTCTTTTGAAATGTGCCCATCTTTTTCCCCTTCTAGATCCTTTTTCAGATCCATTACCTGATGAGAGCCAGCTGCAACCCTTCCATCGTCCCACAGAGCTCCGTTCGCTTTCAGTGTCGCTCCGGTTTCTGGGCCACAAACGTAGACCTCGGTAAGACTCGCCTCACCAGAAGCTTACAGTGCGAGTCGAGCAGCAACGGACATTGATTGCTGAGCGATTGTAGAAAAGCAATATGATCTGTAGACGGCACGGATAACTGCAAACTACACTTTTTGTTTTGATTCATTACTTTTTTTTTTTTTTGCTTATGCTTCTATCATTGCCTTTTTTTCTTTATTCTGTCAGTGTGCTCTTGAATCTAAACATCTTTGATACAGAATGTCTGCCGACAGAAGTCTCAAGCACCTGCGTGAACTCTCATCACCGCGTCATTTAAATTCACATAGTTTGGCTAAAACCAACAATACTATAACATTAGTAGAATTGTACTCATTTTTAAATCTCTACCAAGGTTCATCTTTCCATGAAACACGACTGCGGTCAGAGTTTGTTACTGTTTTGGAACTCGAGCTGACGCCTCTTGAACCTGTTCTTGAATCCGGATCCACGCGGCCCATTCTCTGGTCTTTCTCGGGAAGCATGCACATTTCTTTACACTGATTTCTCCTCAGGTTCACCACAACTTACGTCGCGTCTAGCCACCTGATTTAGAATCAGCGGCTTGTGTAACCTTTAGCAGAGCTTCAACCCAACTCAACTTGTCACTGAGTGTACCTTTTGCATGTTCTCACGGGCGGGAAGAACATGTTCATGAACCGCAACAAATGGTTACAAAAGGTCTTATGATTTATCTTCAACCGTCAATTACTTCTTTGTTTTTATTTCTGTCTTTCTTGTTGATTTTAAAACACTTGCCTCAGTAAAAGGGGTCATTGTAGGTGACAATATTACCGTAAATATAGGCAGCATACATGTTTACATGTTGCTCCTCATCTCTGTTTGAGGCTACATTAGCCGCTATTAGCATAACACACAAGAATCTCCGGCAGAGTTGCATTGTAGGTAATGTAGGCGGCAGGTTTTTTTTGTTAAACTCTCCATCGTGAGTCCGACGATGTTGTAGGTTTGCTAAATCTGTGGGGTGCTCTTTTAAGCTGAGCCGAAGAGGCAACAGCAATATATAGTGACACTGGCGAGGACTGGGGTATTCCTTTTCAAAATTTATATTTTTATTTATTTGCTCCAGGTTCTCTGGTGGTAGAAAGGGGCCCGGGCCGGCCGCCCATCACCAACCACCAGGCAGGTCCCAGACCAGAGGCACCCACTGGAGGTCTCTCAGTCTCAGCAGCTCAGCAGCGACAGAGCACGTTGGCTCAGCTCCAGATGCAGGTCAGTTTTCCATCGCAGTCAGTACCCTGACAAAATGATTTGTTTTGAGACAGAGAAGCGTAAAAAAAAAAAAGCCATCGTTCTGATCAAATTAGTTAAATCTGCCTTCATATTTTTGCTCACTGCTTCCATTTTTTTTTCATTCGTTTCGTTGATAGACATCTCTTATTCCTCTGTCCAAGGTGGACAAGCTTTCCCAGCAGCCCCACAGGCAGCCCCCTCCCAACCACTGGTCCTGGTACCAAAACGTCAGGTTCCCTGGACCCCCCGGCCCTCCCGGCCCTGCACCCCCAAACAGATCCATCCACGGTGGCTCCTCCCCGTCTCAAGGCCCCCCCAGCTTGGGACAGCCGGGACGCAGATACGGAAGCTCCCACCCGAACCCTAGAAGCCCCACATCCTCCATGCTTCACAACACAGGATTTCCCACTGCTCAGGTGTCTGTGTGTGTGTGTGTGAAATATGTCATTTATGCCAAACATGGGCTGCTTGTCTCAAATAGACGGTGCTTATCAGAGTCAAATACCAGATACTGCCTGTTGTGTTAATAAAACATTCCCAGCGCTGCCGTTGTCTTCAGCCCACTTCGGTGACGTAAATATTGTTTCACCGCTTTTGATTGATGAACTTGGATTATCTTCTAGGTCAAAAAAGTGGGGCGAATCCAGTTGGTTAATCTACGAGATTATATTGTATTCTTTCAGCTTCTTGATAAATGTCTTGAACCACGATTTTATTCTCGAGAAAGGTCTTTGGCCAAATTGTTTTTTTTTTTTTTTTTATTGCTGTAAATGTAAACACCAACTGTTTCCGGCTTCAATCGGACAAAATGACTTATAGTTGATGGTAAAGTGGCATAAAAAAAAGAAATTGAACTGTTCTTTCAACGTCATTTTTTTTCTACATTTAGCCTCTGAGAGATCTGATCCATAGCTCCAGCTTCCCACCTAAACCCATGGATGTGTTGCAGGGCACGTCCCGCTACCCACAGCCGGTGTCTGCTGGAGCAGCCACACAAACATCGCTACATCAGGTTGGCAGGAGACGAGCGTGCGCCACTTGGGCTTGCTTTGTGTAACTTTTTATGAAGCATTAATTAGGACCCTGTTTTGTTTTCGCTTCCTAAAGCGGGGCCTGGCGGAGTCCTCCTTCCTGAGGAGGAGCGAGGCCGCTGGGTCTGTCCCCTCCATCACCATCTCTATTCCCAAACCCAGCTTCGCCCCGAGTCTAGCTTCAGCAAGTGCAGACAAAGCGAGCGCACTCAACCACATAACAGGTCATTGTCACTGCTCTCACGCAGCAACAGCCCATGAGAATGAATGGTAAATTAAACTTTTTATCACGACTTCCAAACCTTTTTAAATGTTTTTTGTTTTTCTTCTCTCAAGTTCAAGCAAGGCAGAACTCCCCGCTGGCCAAACCATCTTCTTCAGACAGAAGCACGGGGTAAGAAAAGATCCTACCATCTGTCCTCAGGTCTAAGTATTCCGCCTCTGTTCCCAGCAGCTGCTGTTGGTCGTAGGCATCAAATCCCACGTTGTTTTCACAGACACCACATTTATTAACCGGGCTGTAAACTTCATCACAGTGCTCGGGACACAAAGTGAAACCACTGTGACATTTTTACCATATCTATGAATCTTTACACCTTGAAACTCTCACGTTGTTCTCATTGAGCATTTTCCGCCTCTACGTAGCCTGAACATTTATCTCACTTGGAAATGAACCTTTTAACACACTTTTTAATTTTTGGAGGTGGGGGTTTTTTCACGCTCGTCTCTGGCACAGATTGTGGCTGATATTTGTCTTGAATATGTGCTTGTTGACTAGATAGACGCGTGGGAAATGCCACTTGCTGCTCTTGATATATGATTAGGAGACTTTTTGACGCACAACATTGAAAGTGTTTCAGCATGCGTCATGTTTTGACAGCAGTAGTCTTCATCAGACTGCCTTTGTAATAACACTGGTTGTAATCAGCCTTCAGTCGAATGTCCAATTCATGTAAGCAAGGTCACTGTGTCTTAAAAAAATATATATCTTAATCACAATCTCCGCGTTTCGTCTCTCATCATCTTCACAATCTCTTTGTTGAAGGACGACTTCCTGGAAGCCGACTTTTGAGCCCCCATCTGCCCCCTCAGCCAAGCGCCGAAGAAGGTCGTCCCCCGGACCCGTTATCGTCATCAAGGACGAGCCAGAGGACGAGGATGAAGTTCATTTTGTAAGAGAATGACTTCCGTGGCATTTTCTTTCAAATGTGTGTATATATGAGGTTTTGGTGACAATATATCGCTGCATGCAGAAGGAAATGTGTAAAAAAAAAAAAGTCATATATTAAAAAGTCATATTTAGTTTTAGTTCAACCTGAGAATGGCACCATCAGTAGAATATGTTTTCAGTGGCTACTCTGTCTCCGGAGTCAGCAGTCATTGTCTTTGCCTGCAGGTGCAGTCCAGCGTGGGGTCCAGCCTCCCGGACAGCAGCACCGGGGCTCAGGCAAAGCCTCGGATGCCTCAAAAGGCCCCTGCCCCTGCCCCGGTCCCCGGACCCGAGTCCAAAGAGCAGCTTCCTCAGCCCGCAGCCCAGCCCGAGTCTGAAAAGAGAGCGGAGCCGGAGGAAGATCCCAATGAGGACTGGTGCGCCGTCTGTCAGAACGGAGGGGAGCTGCTTTGTTGCGACAAGTGTCCCAAAGTGTTTCACCTGGCCTGCCACATCCCCACTCTGAATGAGTCCCCCAGGTGAGAGACGGCTTGTCTCTCAATGCAAACGTTTGCGTAATCAAACGAGGATTGTGAAAACGTTATCCATTCTCCTGCTGCTCTCGAGATGGTCTACATTTGATCTTTGAAAAGGATTATATTACCTAGCAAGCTCAGAGTACATTTTCAGAACTACTGTAATAATTATTAGCACATTTACATAATTTAAAGCATTCTAACATGAAATATTCATTTGCCAATTCTATCAACATTCATTTTCGAGGTTATTGTGACATGAGTGTCTACTTTAGTTCACTCGTTCACTTTTACTTTGCCTTGAACCTTTTGATCCTGACCTTGAAAGCTGAATTATTGGCTTTATTGCCAATAATGTTCTTGTCTTGTCTAATCTGAGAAGTTTTTCTAAATTTAAGGCTATAAAAAGTATGTAGATTTCTTGCATACAGTCTTTATTGTTTTATGATCTGTGTATATGATATATAAAGTTTAGTCTTTAAATTATAATTCATTGCAGCTGCAATATTAGTTTTGTGATATTGTAACAAGTGTAAACAAATTAAGGTAACTACTTAACCAATAAACGTTTATGGGAGTTTTCACGTGCTGATATTGTACTGCAGTTCTTGCGTTTCTTGCAACACTACAGGTTATAAGATGTTGGACACTGTGTATAATGACAGTAGTCTTTATGGTTGTTGGGATGGTCTAAGACTGAGAGAGTATTATGGATCATTCTTGGTCTGTTTACTGTACAAGTATGAATCCGTACAGCTGACGGGGATTCTGACAGCCTGTCCTCCGGGTCCTGTCACTGCGAGGTCAGCAGGGACGGCCGGATGTCCGTGCATCTGTCCTAACCGCTTCTCCTGTCCTGCTGTCTCTCTCTCAAGCGGCGAGTGGTTCTGCTCGTTCTGCCGAGACGTCCTCTCTCCTGAGATGGAGTACGACTGTGACAGCAAGGACGACCCCGTCTCTGAAGGCTTCCCACCTGCTGATAGGAGGGTATGTAACTTACGTTCCTGTGCGTCGCAGTCTGCACTGCGTAAGTTTCATCTCTTTGAGGAAGGAGATCTTCTCTACATAACACCAATTTGTCAACATCAGTTCGACATCTGATCCAATGTTTCCTCTTTATTTTATACGCAGAGGTGTGAGAGGCTGCTTCTTCGCCTGTTCTGCAATGACTTCAGCACTGATTTCCAGCAGCCTGCTTCCCCATCAGTAAGTTACTGTGTTTAGTTTTTTTAACGTCATTGCTGGAGGGAAATAAAATGGAACCAGTCCCCAGTGTTAGAAAGAGTTCTAAAATGTCCTGCAGCGGTGTGTGTTGGAAGTAAGAGGGGAAAAAAAAGTACAGGTTCCTACAAACTTTGGAAAATGCTTCATTTGAACAGTGTTGTGTTTTCAACGTTAGAAATATGCGTGAATTTGAATACAGACCTTGAAAAATGCTTCATTTTGACAACTGTGAACCAAAACTCTTTTAATATCTGAAATGTCATGAAATCCCATCGTGTTTGTTTGTTGTGTCCTGGTCTTTATTGTAACAATTTAGCTGCGATGAAAAAGGCTTTGAGAGTCGAGAAAGTTAAAAAGTTATTTTAACTTAAATTTGTATGATTTACTGAATCGTTTCCAGTGGAGATGATGGATTGTTGCCAACTAATGTGAATAAATGTGTACTGTAATAGATTTCAACCATCGTGAAGTTCATGAACAGTTCATTTTACTGTTAATGTTAATGTAAATTAATAATGTAATGTATAATATGTAATGGCTCATATTGAAAGGGGTAAAATGCCACCAGAAACCAACAAATGTGTGAAATCTTTCAGCCGCTTTGGAAAGACGGTAACGTGTTTGTAGTCGTGTTTTCGTATAAAACTTGTGTTCGGATTCGATTCTATTAACTAACTGACTGTGTTTTCCAATGTAGGAGACGAGACGGTACAAAGAGCTGATCAAGACCCCGATGGATTTGTCAAAAGTGAAGAGGAAACTGGAGCTGAAGGAGGGGGAGTGTTATAGCAGTCCGGAGGAGTTTGTCGCAGACGTCAGGATCATATTTTTCAACTGTGCAAAGTACTACAAGGTAAACACCAGTTCATATGAAAGATCCATTTTGAGAAATTAACCAGCTGTGTGAAAAAGCAGAACGATTGCGATACTATAATGTCCCAGTGACATTATTATTAACCACTCAGCAGTCATGTGCAGGTGCTTCCTTGAATCTGACGGTGAGTTTTACCTATCATCAATCATGTCGAAGCACACACTCTTTCATTTTCACCGATATTTCTGTGCTCTGATTGTACAGGTGACCTCAGAAGTGGGGAGTGCAGGCTTGTACTTGGAGGACTACTTTGAGGAACAGCTGAAACAAGTCTACCCAGATAGGGTCTTCCCCGGAGGAAGGGAGGAACAGATGATCCCCCCTCTGGAGGACGAGATCGACGAAGAAGAGGAAGAGATGACGGGGGAAGGCGCGGCTCCCGCCGAAGACCACAAACCGCAGAGTCCCGCAGGAGAGGGATTCCCCCCTGTGGAAGAGGACGCACCTCTGGAAGAAGCGACGGCCCCGGCGGAGGTCGACAGGCCAGAAACGGAGGAGAAGGTGAGCGATTCGAGCGGTAAGGAGACGGACGAAAAGGCGGCGTCCGCGGAGGGCGACGTGCCTCCCGCGGGGGAGGTGGAGCGGGACGAGAGCGCTCCCTCTCAGGAGGCGAGAAGCCCTCCAGCTGCCGACAGTGAAACAAAAGACGGGGAAGCTCCCGGCTCCCCGACAGAGCAGAGCCCTCCGCTCCCTTCAGACGAGACTGCAGATGCACCTGAAAGCCAGGAGGAGGAGCGCGCCGCCGCAGACGCCGCCAATAGGGAGGAGGGATAGAAGGCGTCCGGCAGAGAGAAACGGTGGAAAACATGGATGATTTCAGTCTTCCACAGAAGTGGCCTCAGCGGGGACCTACGTTTGCTGCAATCAGACATTGTTTTGTAATTTGCAATAGGAAATAATGCTGCTGCTACACTAAACAGACGGATTTAGTAGCGGTCAAGCTGCAGGAGTAAATGGTTATGAACTGAAAAGCACACAGACATTGTTTGTTGATAGAATCCTGTAAGTTATTTTGCGTTACCTTGCTTATCACTTGTACATAATAATGCTGAGTCTAAAACGGTTTTGTATTAGCAATGCATGCAGGAGGTCTTTAATATAAATAGTAATGCCTTTTGTTTATGTGTGAATAATGTACTAGCCGTTTGGCTCATAAACAAATTATGTTTCATTGGAATTGTTTAATTATTATTGTTTAGTAGTATCGTGTTAATGCTATGTATGCAGCAGATGTACTGTAGTGTCTGTACAGAAGGAAGTGCCGCATCTATCAGTGCTATGTTGATCTCAATTGGAAAAAGTTGGCTTTGTTTTCAGAATTGTTTGTTCAGAACAAAAATGAATCATAGTTTAACTTCTGTGTTGCCAGTTTGAGGCCTCTTATCCCCCCAAATTCCAACACCGTTTTATCACACAGCAGCCTTGTTGGGGTTTTTTTTTTAATCAAGAGGACAATTCTTCTGACTTTATTTCACTCCTAGATAATGAGAGACATGATTATCACTTTGTCATTATCAGCCTCTGACGACAGCGTGTTTACCAAAGTGTGTCCTTGCCCGTCTGCAGTAGGATTACTTTTGCACAAGATTAGGCCTAAGCCTTATTGTTTTAGTGTTTTTCCGTCACTGAAAGTGATGAAAAACCCCTTCAATTACGCCCAACTGGCTGATGAAAGAAAATACGTTTCTTCTGTCTTCAATGAACTAAACCCGTCTGTGTGGCCGTCAACTCCCTTGAGGGGAAAATTGTGAATCAAAAACTGACACCTCGACTTCAATATCTACTGTTTTCTCCAATATCATCTGTTTTATTATTAAAAAACAATTAAGAGGACACACGGGGCTTGTAAATGAACTCAAACAAACAATACTGAGCATACAAAATACCTGCATTTACAATATTTGTAATAAACAGGGTTTCATGTAGATCTGACTTGTGCTTTACTTCCACTACGAGTCTTTATTCTGTTTCTTAGAGATAATGCAACTTTACACTTTGAAAGAACTACCTTTGTTTATAGCCTAGAGGAGTGGTTCCCAACCTGTGGTGTCAGCCTACAGTAGGGGTCACAAGATTTAATTTGAATGGTCAGGAGAAGAAGAAAGCCGAAATTTTTTTTTTAAACTATAGAAAGTTATGCTAATTTTTAATTCTTCCCCCGGTTGTCCCCCCCCCCCCCCCCCCCCATTATTTTTTCACTATACTTTAATAATAGCCTACCTAATAATTTTACATCTTAGGTTTTCTAAAAAAATGTTCAAAACAAATTAAGTTTTTATTTATTTGTTTATTTGTTCTTTCCCCTTATTTTGCGTGTATGGGGGGCTTCCACACTCCCCTGATCCACTCAACACCTCCTTTGGACTCACTTAGTGATATTTAAATCCAGTCATCGGCCGTGTTTTAATGAGTCAATCGGCGCGACGGACATACGGACGGTTACGCGCGGATCACTCCACCCCGCCCTCCCGCCCTCCCGCCCCCGCCGCCCCCACACACCTCCAATCTCCCCGGGCGGGATCTGGGTCACCTCTCCCGCCGCGCTGCCGGAGATGCTCTTCACGAGGCGCTCTCCAGAGAAGAAACACGCCGTCCACTGCTGCAGCTCAGCCGCCGGTCACTCCAACACGTCCAAATAACTGGGAGACTGAGACGATCGGAGGAGGAAAACCCTTCACACTGAGTCCGATGGCACGGTGGACGATACTTTTGTTTTCTTTATACGGGGTTCTGCTCGGACAAGGTAACGCCGCTTATGTTTTGGCAGTGAGATGAAAGATTTGATGAAGTTCTGAGACCGTGTTGGTGGTTTGAATAACTTTTTTGGGGGGGGGGGGTGTTATAGCCTTATGTGAGGTACTGTACATGTCCAACCTGTTTTCCATGAAGTCTCAAGTCTGTGTGAGTGTGAGTGTTAAGTCAATCTGAGTCAGTCACTGGCACTCAGGGGCAACCTTGAGGCCGCATGCCTCTGTCGTCTAGTTCTAATCCTCACGCCATCACCCTGCAGAGAATCAGCCTCTTTCTTTACAAATGTGCTGCCAGGATGGGAGGGATCGGGGCCTGGGAGGACAAGACTGTACAGTCCTCCCCCTCATCTCCTCTTCCGACACTTGCAGGTAAGCAACACCTGGTTTTGCTAAAACCAGGGTCAGTACAGGGTGTGTGTGTGTGTGTGTGTGGGGGGGGGGGGTGGTTCAGAGAGGGAATGCATGAGGTTTGTTGTAATCATGTAGTAGAAAATAGTTTTGGATCTCCTATCTCAAAACGAAAACTCTCCCTTGGGTACAGCGGTTCAGCCGTGGTCCACATGCATCACACTGGACACAGACAAATGTTCAAATGAAAGCGTGCAGTTTTGCCCTGGGGCACATCTGTATTCTGCAGGACAGCATTTGCGGTGGTATTTTTTAAAAGCGGGAAACACCCTCGGCGTTGCAAGCCCCAAATCATCCCCACAGCCCTTAACCGTCCCTCCCGCTACAGGGGAGGATTGCCACATAGTAACTACATAGTAAGTGCAGGCATTAAGTGGCCCCCCTGGAGCATTTTTGACACTAAAGGTCCCTGTTTGACTGTAAGAACGTGGAGGTGGTGATTGATGAAATAGAGGAACACCTGGTCAACACATGGAGGGAACAATTGCCCTAGAAAAGCGGGGAGAGAGCGATTCTAGAGAATGTTTGTCAAGTATTTTCTTTTTAAATGTAAAGATAATAAAAGTTTCAACCTAGCTGCTGACTGTTGCAATGTCTTTTAAACTATTAGGCTCCTAATTGTTTCAGCCACGAGTTACAACATAACTCCACTTGCAGTCAGCTGATCGACTGTATCTGATTTATTTATTAAGCTTTTCTTCACTGGCTCCTTATCCAACTCTGTCCTCACAGAGCAAAGAGTGCACTTTCTGTTCGGCACGGGGTTTCACGCCAAATGTTTTGACAGGATTGCCCAGGAGCAGTGCTGTGCAGCAGCAGTAGAGGTCCAACTCTGTGACAATGGCATCAACATGGCCCGGGGACAGGGGGCCTGTGAGAGGCCCTTCTTCCAAGGAGAGCCCTGGGAAACCCGAATCTCTAAGGTTGTCCTCCTTCCCAAATGTCAATACCTTCAACCTTTACACGCCTCCTTATTCTAACACACGTAGAATACACACAGCCCTTTATAAATCAATACGGAGTGGTTATTTTTTATGAGAATGTCACTTTCTTCTTCTTTTGAACTTTTTCAACTGCCCTTCTTTCTGTTTCACCCTCTTTAGATGTGCTGTGACTGCTGCACGCTCGGTCTGATGGCAGCGAGCCGGGGTGTGAGCTGGGAGCTCCGGGGGTTGTTGCTGGGGAGAGAGTGTGCATACGCGGCTAAAACCTGCTGTGGCAATAACGCAACAGAGCGAATGGAACCACATTATAAAGGTAGAAGAGCTCAACAGTCTTGTGATGTCATTCGTCTGTTGTCTTGATTAGCTCCACTCTGTCTTATCGTGAAATAATGGCTACTGGCTGTCTGTGACACTCAATCAATAACAATCAATATGTTTGGCCATTTACACACATTAGGTGCCAAGTGGCTTATAGGACCATATTTGGAAGCACTTTCTAATAAGGCCTTTATAAAGGGTTTATAAGTCACAACTGAAGGCTTTATTAGTGGTTAAAAGTTCACTAATGCATTAATAGATCCATTATAAGCTATTATTAAGAACAACCTTTGTGTTGTGAGGTTGTAAAGACTCACATTATCTTGTTAGACCGTTCCTAACATTGTTGGACTCACAATAGACGAAAAAAAAACGATGCAGTAAATATTGTCTTTTGAATTCCACACCCTTTTTGTCTTTGTCAAAACCTGCCGCCTACATTACCCACAATGCAACTTAATAATAACAATAAACTGTATTTATATAGCACCTTTCATACAGGGGGTGTAGCTCAAAGTGCTTTAAAATAGAAGTGAAGAAACGAAACATGACATAATCATAATAAAAAAGTCCAAATACACCGCAATAAAACCGAGCAAACAAAGACGAGAAGTACAGTAGGACAATGTAGTATCTGAAAGATAGCACTAAAACAAAGAAAGGTATACGATCAATAAAATATGTCCAGAATAGAACAAAACAATAAAATATGTCAAAGATAAAACAGAGCTCAAGCCAGAAAGAAGAAGAGTGACACTTAGTTTAAAGCAATGCTGAATAAATACGTTTTCAATTGTTGTTTAACAATGTTCATCGAGTTTGCATCCCTTATAGCCTTGGGTAGGGAGGTCCACAGTTTTGAGGCATAGTTTAAAAAAGCTGAGCTGCCGAATTTTCTTATTCGTGTGAGAGTCAACTGATTTTAAAGTGTAAAATCGCTGGACTTAACCTTTGAACTGTTATATAATACATTATTAGTAAGCAAAACGTTGTTGCTCACTGAGATTAGTTTGGGCTGAAAGAGCTAGTTTCTAAAAAAAAAAATTGCCAGTGCATCACATAAAACCAGGCAGTGTTACCAGGAACAGAGAGAGCAGCCCAGTTTCCACAAAGAGCTGGATAAATGGCCTCGGTGTGGCAGCTGTGGAGCAGATTGCTGCCAGAGAGACAGACAGACTAGGTCACACGGGTATTCACTAGGCCAATCTGCAGACACCTTGCCAAATGGTGTCACGGCTTGTGGCTTTTGTCGCCTGGCTGGCTTAGGTGAAAAACACAAACATTTAACGAGGCTTTTTCTTCCATAGAACCAGCGACAGGAAAGCCTGAGGCCAGCGTTACTGCTAGGCACCCAAAGGGATTGGACACCTGTAGAGGTTTGGCACCTTCACTTCCTAATGTGGTCTCCTTTGTTATAATAAGAGTTGGAAGCACCAGCCTCTCTGTGGCTTTGTCTTCCATCAGCCGGGGACATGATTCCCGTGACACAGGACACTAACCGGACACTCAGATGTCTACTTCATGTGTCTTTCTGCTGTTTTCAGACTCCAATTGCTCCCAGCTCTGTGTAGGAAATGGTACATGTGCATGCTACGATGGCTATCAACTGCAAACGAATGGAGTGAATTGTGAGGGTAAGTAATGCAAATTAAAGACTTCACCACAATAAACATATTTGTATTATAGCATTAGCATTTAGCTCAAAGCCCTGCTGTGCCATTCTCTGCTAGCTAAAGCTGTTAGCATTGCTGGAGAGTCGTGTTCGTTTACCATTAAAAGAAAATGTGACCGCTTTTCTTAACTTTTAAATTGATGTCTCTCTCCTCAGATGTCAATGAGTGTCTGACTGGAAGTCACAGCTGCGTCTTCAACTACATTTGCATTAACACAGAAGGCTCCTTTCGCTGTCAGAGGGCAAGCAGCTGTGGCACCGGGTATGAACTCACAGATGACAACACTTGCCAAGGTAACAAGCCAGCAGCACTGTAGAAATTACAAAACAAAAAGTCCAAATCACAATAAAGGCGGCTGTAATCCTTTCTCATGCTGCGATATTAGTCACTTGATACCAAAATACTAAAGTTTACAGTACTTCATGGTAAAAATGTGTTCAAACAAGATTTATGCATAGTATATTTATACTTTCATCATTATGTTCCTCCTTACCTGTTACAGATATAGATGAGTGCACTTTGGACACCCATAACTGTGGACCAGAATTTCTTTGCCACAACACCGCAGGCTCGTTCCGCTGCCGCCCACATGACTCGTGCGGGGACGGTTTCATCCAGGACGCCTTCGGCAGCTGTATCGGTGAGTTTAGCACCACACTCAAGTAAAAACCTTCCACAGGTATGAGGTGAGCTGGCTTGCTTGATGTGTTTTACTCCTTAGATATCAATGAGTGTGTGGCCCATACCAGTCCATGCCTGCCTGGCCAGACTTGTATCAACACAGTGGGCTCTTACGCTTGTCGCAGGAACGCAGTCACCTGTGGACGAGGCTATCATGTAACTGAGGATGGCGAACGTTGTGAAGGTAGATCCTGTCTCAAATTTTGTGTTTTTCGCTGCAAGAAATCACTGTATCTCATCTTAACCCCCTTTTTAAACTCAAGATGTAATTTCTCCCGTTAATGTTACAGATGTAGATGAGTGCCGCACAGGCAATGTGTGTGGCGGCCATGGTTGTATCAACCTGGTGGGCTCGTTCCGCTGTGAATGCAGAATTGGCTTCATCTTCAACAGCATCACCAAACTGTGTGAAGGTACCGCCACTATCATTTAGTTTCAGTTGTAATATTTTGTGGTTATTAATCATGAAATAATGTATTTTAAGTTGAGTAAATGGAAGTGAGTAGAGGAGAAAGAAGTGGCACAAAACACATTTTTATTTATTTATTTTTTATTGGGATGTCTTGCACATTCGGACTCTCAAATTCACAGTCTGTCCCCTGTGTTCTTTAGATGTCAATGAGTGCATGCATTATCCCGGACGTCTCTGCGCCCACAAGTGTGAGAACACAGAGGGGTCCTACCAGTGCAGGTGCACCACTGGCTTCAAATTGTCCCTTGACAACAGACACTGTGAAGGTAAAATCACTCTTCATTTATTTTATTCATTAAGGCCTCAGGGCTATATGATACATATACTCTGATAAATATACTGTGTGTATATATATACTGTGTATATATATGTACTGACAAATGCTAAGAAGATATCTCAGAATGAACGTAGACATTTAAAGAAGCGTGTTGGATCTTGTGCCTGTGTGACGACAGATATCAATGAGTGTGAGGCCAACCCTTGCAGCCAGGAGTGTGCCAATGTCTTTGGCTCCTATCAGTGCTACTGTCGCCGTGGTTACCAGCTGAGTGACATCAATGGGATAACATGCGAAGGTGCCGTTGGGCTTCATGGTGCTTAGGGGTGTAGCAAATCAAGTGGTCATTGATGCTAACCAGCTTTTACTCTCTGCTGCTCTCAGATATTGATGAGTGTGCCCTGCCTGCTGGAGGCCACGTGTGTTCCTACCGGTGCGCCAACGCCCCAGGAAGTTTTTACTGTACCTGTCCACCCACAGGATACACGCTCGCCCAAAATGGACGCACATGCCAAGGTCCGTGGACAAACCTTCGGTTCTGTGTCGGTGCTCATCTACCTATACTTGTGAAAATGATTGTCTAATCTTTGCTTCCCCCCCCTGTGTTTTCAGACATTGATGAATGCGCAGCGGGGAGCCATACCTGTTCAGCCTCTGAAAGCTGCTTCAACACCCAGGGAGGATTTCGCTGTCTGTCCTTCGCATGTCCTCCAAACTTCAAGCAACCAGCACAGGGGTGAGAGCTGATGGCTAATTGGTTTTGACGAGAAACCAAAGGGGTGATTGTACCCAGCTGAGCATGATGCATCTTACGCGTCTGTAGTTTAGTATTAAGACTCCATCTTGTCTTCTATCTTGTTTTACACAGTTTTTCTTATTTGGCTCATATTTCCCGGGATTTGTTTGGTTTTGGCCTGCTGTTTACATCTGCCCGTGGTTTTCTGTCACAAACTCTCCGTTTCCAGCTTCCTCTCTTTGTTCTTTCACTCTTTTTCTACCCACATATTCAGCCGTTTCTGCCCTCCACCCATCCGAGTATTTCATTTTTTCCCTTTCAGCCGTTGCGATCGCGTAACTTGCGAGTTCACGCGGGATCCTGCGTTGTGTTTCTTGCTCCCTCTGAGAATCTCCTTCTACAACATCAGCTTCCCCACCAACACTCCCGTACCCACAGATGTTTTCCGGATGGGACCCTCCAATTCCGTGCCGGGAGACAAAATGCTGCTCAACATAGTCTCTGGAGACGAGGAGGGATACTTCGCCGTGCAGCAGCAGGCTCATGGAGGAGAAATCTCACTGCGCCGTGCCTTATCCTGGCCCCGGGACTTCTTTCTGACTGTGGAGATGAGGCTCATTCGCTACGGAACGGCACATCTGTACATGGCCAAGATCGCTGTGTTTGTCACACACGAGCTGCCCATCCGGTCCTCAATAACATTTCCATATTAGAAGCCTGTGAAATTTAAAGGAATAGTTTCAAGTTTTTAAAGCCTATCCCTAATTTGTTCTCACCACTCATGGATTACTGCTGTAGCATGTACAGATACAGAGAGTGGTATTGAGTTTCTCATCTAACTCTTGGCAAGAAAGTTAATAAGCGTATCCCCAAAATAAACTATTATGAATATATATTATATATATATATATATATATATATATATATATATATATGTATATATATATATATATAAAAAATAAACGATTCCTTTAACATAGAGTAAAATTACTTTTACAGTAAATTATTGGTTATCAAAGCAAAAAGTGAAAATTGCCAATTAAATTGCATTGTTTATGGCATGTGGTCTTGGAGCATTTCTTTGTCACAGAGACAAAAAAGTGTCAGGTCTGATCCAAAAAACTATAAGATAACAAATGTCTTCAACTGTTTAAGCAACACTCGTTGCTATTTATTCTAGCATATAACAGTAGATATTAGGAATACAAGGACATTGTACCACTAGATGGGGCTCATTAGCTGTATAGGATCTCTACAACACTGTGACAGGATTGTTCATGTGCATTAATTTGAATTGATGGCAGCTCACTCTGCCTCATGTCTGTGCGGCAGCTTCCCTTCACGTGTACTTTCTGTGTGTTTAGAATTAAAAAGTGACAGATAGAAATGGCTTTTCACTCTTGAATCTCGAAGCACAAACACACACACACACCAGCAATGGTTTCTGCCACTGCTCCCGTGCTTCCTCCGCTGTGGTCATTTCTGATGCTGAAACCAATCTTTCCTATGATCTGTTCCAAGCGGCCTCACCATAGGATCAAACAGGCCTCGCCTTAGCGGATTGCAAGAAAAATAAGCGTGGCACTTATTTATGGGCACCTGGGGCTCTGCCAGCATTGGGGCTCAATTAGTGGTGGAGCAGCGTTACAGCTCATATGATGGATGGTGTTTTTAGTGTTGGTATTGGGTGGTTATCAGTTAATTTGCTGTAAATGATACCAAAAGGCCAGTAGCTGTGTTGGTCAGCTGGTTAAATGTAGCCAGGCAAATTTTCCACTGTTCCACTTTCGTCCTGGTGGTTTTGGGGGTTTAATGCATAGAGACCTGATTTGAAAATGCAAAGATATGAAAAATATGAGGCTATTGTTTTCTTAAATCTTTGGATTATATAACCTATTAATTATTTAATATGTAAAAATAGTGAAATGCTTTGTTATGATAACAATAGTATCTTTCTTACTTTGGTGTCCTTTGTAAACGCATTTATGCCGTTTCTGTTGCTGATTCTGTCAGAATTGTGAACACTTTTCCTTAGTCTACCAAGTGAATATGATGTCACTGGATCACATCAAATGACATTCATTCCTACATACCCTCGTGTGGTTTCCTACCATCCCGTTTTTCCTCGGTGGCATTTCACTGGTGTGGAATACCACACAATCATCTCTGTGGCTTTGGCCTCATGCTCTCCGAACAACTTGGACTCACCTGCTTGCTGCTAATTACATGGCTCTGCTCCCTTCGCAGTTTTTGAGGTTATGTTTGAAAGCCCTACTGTCTTCACATTGGGGAACCCCACAAACATGATTTTAGGTTGTGGAAACAAGGTTTGGCCTCCTTTTAAGGCCCCCGTTCCTCGGTTAACCATGGAGGTCTATGGAGCTATTCAGGTGTTGCCAGGTTCTTTTTGCTCAACTCAACTGTGGAGCTTTGGTCAAAGTCTTTTCTTATGAATACTGGTGTATGCTGTGTATAAGCTGCAGTTGTGGGAAATTCACACTTCACCTTCAGATTGTTTACTCCTCTTTCCTTGGTACATGTGATAAATCTCTCCTTTCTCCCCGTTTCTTTCTATCGCTCCATCTTGCATCTTTTCCATTGTCCTTTTCAGAAGCAATAGAGATGCTTCCGTCAGCGTGCGTTGTATTAAGGCCTGCCAACCTAACAACATCGGCTGCACTCTCGACCCCATCCACTTTATCACCTACACCAGCCTCTCTCTGCCAACCTTCAGGGACTTCAGTGATCCAGAGGGTAAGACGAGGTGGAAGTACAGCAAGTCCTTCGAGCTTGTAGATGTGTTTGTTTGAGTCCACTGGTTTGTCAGTATATTGTACTGTAATGAGCTATCATATCTGACACCTTAAACATTGCATTTTTTATCAATAGTTTTCCAGTTTTACCCAAACTCTACATAATAGAAAACCCATCCTATATCTTTACATATATATATTTACATAAAATATTGAATATTTATTTTCATATAGTCCTCGTTATTCTAAAAATGTGCAACACATCCATATTTAAAACTAATAAGACATTTTGAGAGGCTGCAAAATACAAGAGAAAAACACAGTTTCAGGAGCTGAAAGGGTTAAATCAGTGGTTTGTAATGGCAAATTCTACAATTATTTGCAGCCTCATTGAAATAAAACTTTCCTCCCACCAACCTGCCATAGCGCATAAGATTCAATTACTTATTTCAACCCACAGAACAATTGTTTAATTGTATCATAAATATCTGATTTGAAGACCCAGATGCACTTAGTGGTTTGCATCCATCAGACTAATAGAAACTTTGAACCAATTCCTCCAACAGAAATAGTTTTCCTGCGGACAGCTGTGGTGGCTAACCCTGCTCCTCTACCTGGTGCCACTGACATCCTCTTTGACATCCTGGCTGCAGATGACCAGCTCTCTTTTGAGGTGGAGAAGCGCTCACACCAGGGCATGATTATGGGTAAGAGGAGAAAGTATTACTTGGAAACAGGCAGTAAATTCTTTTACAAATCCAGATATTTTATTTACTTATGTTCTTCCCAAAACCGAATTTCACTCATCCCAATCTGTGTCATCCCTCAGGTGTGGTTCAGCAGGTGAAACCTATCATTGGCCCTAGGGACCTTGTGTTGGAGGTGGCTATGAACTATGTCAAGTCAGGGGTAATTTCCCATCGCAATATTGTCGTCATCCATGTCTTCATCTCTGAGTTCTGGTTCTAAGCTGAGCTAAGAAGGACAATTCTGCATTAGATACACATAACTTGGCAAATATTACTTAAATATAATTTTGAATAGCAGGAGGCACCACATCTTATCAGCATTGTATTGCTCAACATTTAAAAACACCTCAAATGTTAATGCTGTTACGTGCAACATAAGAGAAATCATTGGATTTGATTAATTAGCATTAATTTGATTAATTACATGTACTGAAAACAGTTACAAAAGCAGTTTGGCCTTTCCAGGTAATCAGTTTAAAACCGGTCTTTGTCTTTTCAACACAATATATATTAATAAAACAAGAAGACATTAACAAAAGACACTGAGAGTCTACAGTCATGCTAGCAGCTCTGTGAGGCTGTACTGAGCTAAATGCTAATGTCAGCATGTTAACAAGCTTGCAGAGACAATACTAATGTTTAGCAGCTATAATACCACGTTAACCATTTCAGGTTAGTCTGTTAGCATGCTAACATTTGCTAATTAAATGTGAATTAACGTTTGTTATTGAAATTTTGACCTGATGAAAAGTCAGGGGATCATCAAAGTTATTAAAATTCATCCAAAGGGGGACATGTTGTGTCAACCTTTAATAGCTATGCAATAGTTGTTGACATTTCACTCAAAACCATAAATCTCTACACCATTAGAGGAGAAGTCGGGATCTCTAAAGTTATTAGGATACATCATGTGCGAACCATGAATGTCTATACCAATCTGTCTGATAGCTGTTGAGGTATTTCACTTTGGACCAAATTGGTGGATCATGCGACCAACTAACCTACATTGCTTTCCATACAGCGACTGCACTAGCGTGCACTAGTTTTCATGCAATAAAATAGACTCATTACTCACTTGATGCCTCTACCCCAGATGTGTTGAAAGTTGCATGCCTTTTACAAGAATGTAATGTAATAATGTAATAGATTAACAGGGTGCTGTCATCGCCTTAACCACTGTCTACTGTGTTTTACTTGAATTTAGACTTTGTTGTTATAAGTGCCACTATGATAGATTGTTGGTTGACCTGTGGAACCATTTGATAATAAAATGCCTCATTTATGTACTTGCTTTCAACACTGATTGTGTTTTGTACCATTAGACTGCACGACAATCTGTGATTAATAAAGACATTATGTGGTTAATTGTGTTCATGTTTTTTGCTGAGATCCTCTACCACTGCAGAGTAAACCAGCTTCTAGTTAGCATAACTGAGGTTTCCAGAGTAACTAAAATCTGATAGGATGTCCTATCATAGGATGTTTTCCCTGTAACTCAACTCTTTAGATTCCCCATCCGACCATACCACTTCCAGTTTGTCAGGATATTTCCAGTTATTCCACTCAAAGAATGAATAATGGGACTCCTATACTGGGAATGTTTGGATCTTCAAATACCTCATCTTAAAGCTGACAAATTGCTTGAGGTGGATTCTTCTTACCATCCATAATCAACTCTCTTCCACATCGATCTGCCTTTCACCACTGCTATGCTGTGCCTGGCCAGTGAAAACACGGGACAACCATACGGAGCAAAGTCCTGTAATCTAAAATCTGCCACTCTACAGGAAAATCCCAAAGACTTGTCCTGCGGCTTTGTTGTTGCAGCTGCAACAATTGTCCCACAACTTCTCTGGGTGCAATCAATTGATCTTCAGACCTTTCAGCGTTGCTTTAGGTGAATCGATTTCAGATGTGAGTGCAGCTGCAACTTCAATCTCAGAAATGATTGGATGGATCATGTATCATCATGTGGGTATGTTGGTCTAAACATAGGTACACATTGGGTGAATAACACTCATCTTAAACACATGGTTCATATAGGCTGTAGCATGAGAAAAGTGAAGTTAAGTTAATTTACAAAACACTGTAAAACATGCTTATTACAAAGCATTTCACAAGACTATAAGGATAAGAAGCCGAGATCAACAGACTATGAAGTAAACTGCAAAAAAAAATGAAGAATGAAAGAGCGTAAAAGCTATCAATCAATGAATCAATCTTGATTTGTATAACACCTTTCATACAGGTAAATGATGACGCATGTGCAAAGTTCAAACAAAGTTTCAAACACCCCCAGCCTCTCAAATTTTTTTTTCCGTTTTATGGCAAACAATGTGTTGTCGTGGCAACGCTGTTTGATAAAAACTTCCAATTTTCACAATGAAGTATCATCGATGTCTTAAGACTTTGCTGACTAAATTTGAGGACCAACATCAGATTGCTATATTCGCCAAGCCTGACGTGTGTGCAAATGTTTTTGCAGAGTTTTTGAGCACCCCTGGCATCTAATTCTTGCCCTGAACAACATGCAAAAAAAAAACCTCTTACAAAAACATTAGGTCCTTGCACCAAATTCTGGTGCTCGGGCCCTAATTAATAAATGAATAATAATAAAATAGAATACAATTTTACCACATATATACGTAAAAGTGTGCTTGTGTGGTGCTGGAGGAGAGCGTGTTTTATTAATAGCTTATTATTTTTACTATTAACCAATGCTGAAACTTAAAATGACCATTTAAAAACCCTCTATGTAGGGTGCCTCATCAGAAAGTGGTACTGTTTTATATTTCACCAGGCTGGAAAACAAAGTTCTCTTTGCGGAAGACAATATAGTACTAAATTAGCTTATTCTAGTTCATGACTCACTCCTAATAAGTGTAAACACGTGGAGAAAGCAAGCAAGAAGCTCTGTCAAATGACATGTTTCACTGAGAAGAGTGACTTGACAACTGTGAAAACAGCAGCACATGCTCTGACTCCGCCTTTATCCCGGATTGGACCAATAGCGTGTTAGAAAATGTACCCGGACATCCTGCCCATACGCCCAGAGCAGATAAACATGGCAGCTTCCGACAACGGTAACTTGGACATCTCAGCGTCTATCGTTGGCATTTTGAATGAAAAACACTGCCCAGAGCACTTGCAGGTTTTAAAAACATTCACGGCTGCGTTACGGGACAAGGAATACAGGTGCGGACAAAGCAATTTACTGTCTTTTTAAATAGAAACTGTGGGTGTTAGCTTATCGGCTAAGCTAGCATAAAATCCAACTGTCATCTAACGTTACGTACTGTCAAATATAACGTCCTGCGTAACGTTGCGGATCCGTTAGCTACTATTATTCAGGCCCGTTTGTTTTCATGTGTGTGCTCATATACAGTGACGTGGAAGTTCATTTAGCCACCTAACCGCAGTATAGCTCAGATATGTTCACTTGACTGACCTATCAATTGAATTCTAGTAACAAAGCTCTCTGGATTTACACAGTTTGCGTTGTAATAGCAAGAACTAATAACATGAATGATGGCGCACTACAGGCTATTATTAAAATGCAGAGCAGCAGTATTGGTAATGTCATTAGTTACTAAACTGTGTTTGACAAATTTAGATGTCTGATGTGAAAAATAGCTATTTAACTTAAGTGTCATTCCACATTTCCCTTCTGGTTGGCTTGGGTACTGCTGCACTAAAGTTATTGTGCTGCCTTTTTTTTTTTGTTGTTGTTGTTGTTGGTCAACTTTCTCCTCCCAGAGATGCTGTGGAGGAGGAGGTGTTCTCCGTTCTCCTGAAGGTGTTAACTCAACTGTGCGATGAGCTGCAGGCTGCCAGCAGCGAGGACGAGGACCTGCAGTCCGTCTCCCTGCAGCTGCAGTTGGCTGCCGAGTGCTTCAGGGCTCAGAGGAACTCCTGTGTCCAGAGCACTCGCAACCAGAGTCTGCTCAGGTAATTCCAGACACAGTGAGTGTTAATGAGATCGTCAAATTGTTTCTTGGCCATTTATTGTCTTAAAAATGAATGTAGTCATGTAGAAGGATCTAGGGTTAGTAGATGTGGGAGCGTGAAAAAGACAAAGGAACATCACAAACTGTACAGTCTCACATTTTACCGTTGAGTTGAGTTTTTACAATGCTGTTGCATTAGTTTGCATTACAAAGTTTGTGTTTATGTTATTGTGTCCACCTTCTTGGACAAAAGAAATAAGCAAGGAAGCAACAAACATGAGAATAAACATAAGAATATAATTCTCTGTTTTCTCTAGGGAGCTTGGTTTTATTGATGTATCCCTTAAACTTCTGAGTCTCCTTCTGTCCACAAATTTGGAAAGCAGAGATGACATATTTGAACGTAAGTCTAAAATGATCCTTTAATAAAATATATATTTTTTAGGTGACCCTTTTGATACTAATGTTTTTCTTTTTTTATCATCCAGCTCTTCGTTGTGGGATCCAATTCCTCGGTAATTTAGCGGTTGGAAACCAGATGTGTAAAGATGACCTGTGGCAGCTGAGCTTCCCAAATCTCCTCCTGTAAGTTTTGTCGCAGATCTGTGTAGCCAAGCGTGTGGTCCTCACATTGAGTCAACTCAAAGTGTGTGTGTGTGTGTGTGTGTGTGTGTG
>JAVQJL010081248.1:0-44053 GCA_036024295.1 Nannoperca obscura | reverse complement strand
TCTTGATCTCACTATAGGCAAAAACCACACCTACAGCAGGTCCACTTCCTGTCCTAAGAGAATACAATCAACCAATTTGTGGAGTGGAATTAGTGTAGTTTTCTTCCTGACCTTGTTAGCAAAGGACAGACTAACGAGCCCTGAATAGGCTGCAAGTGTGGCAGCTGAGGTAATTTCCTGTGCCACTGGCCACTGTCCATGGTGCTGATACCAAGAGAGCAGGTGTGCATCTAATCATGAGAGCAAATTCTGGATTAGAGTGACATTGTGTTTAATTTGGAAAATAAACTCAAATGACAAATTTCCTTTTTTACACAGATTGGTTGCCAGCATACAAATGCCACGTATAGCTTGTAAACACATGTTCTAATATGATAACTCTACTCACTCAAATCTTTATTTGCAAGAGATTTACAAGATTAAGAAACAGTAGCAGAAACAAAGTCCTGATAGTGAATTTATGTGCTTTCTGATGTTTTGAATCTTGAATAAACATACAATTTCTCCAGATTTGCTTCTTGTAGTGTCATTTCTATCATTTTTTCCATAAAGAAGAATGAATCAATAATTACTATCTTATGGGCCTGGGAGCCGTCTTTTTTCCAATTTCTTATTTGGTTGATAGTATTTCAACCAAATATCTATTGCTTCCTCTTATTGAAGTTTCTTTCAAAACCTTTCTCGATTTACTGTACAGCATCACCTGTGCTTCTGCTTCTACCCTTGCAGGAAGGAGATTCAGTTGATGCATAAGGAGCTCGAGGTGTTGTCCATTCAGCACACTCAGAAATGCCTGGAAAACTCACAGCTGAACCAGGAGCTGCAAGATGAGAGGCAATCCTTGATGCAGTACCAGAAAGAAAACCAGGAGCTCAAAAAGAAGCAGGTATAAACATTTATTCATCTGTATTTAATTAACAGATCCACATCCTGACAGCGTAAAATGGTATGTGTGTACTTCTAAAGCCATTCATATTTATCAATGTACCTTCTCTCTCTGTCATCCTTTAAGAGAGAGACAGATGAAATGTCTCAGCTACATTTTCCACTAAATGGGAAACAATCACATGTTGCCCCTCAACTTAATGACTACTATGAGATGGAGGTAAGTGTCTGGAAAATATTTATCTTTGTCTCACATCAGAAATGCCCCTAAAAGTCGCTATCCTAAATACTAATACAAAGATAGTAGTGATGATGCATGTGTATTTTATTGCCAACGTGTGTTTAATGTTGCTTGAGTTACTGTTGTATCTTATGTTTACAAATGATTTATCTTTAATGAATGAAATGTTCTTACTGAAGAACCGTAATATGTTCTGTATCGTACTGTACTGTACTTTTTGTTACAGGTGATTCTGCGTGCGAGGGAGGCAGAAATGCAGTTTCTCAGACGAGAAGCTCTTTCCCTCAGGGAAGAGTTGAAGATTGCTCGAATGGTATTGAAATCTCTTTAAACTTCTGGATATTTATCTAGAATATAAGATTACACTGTAAAAGTAATCTTTAGACAATCTTCTGCAGTCATACATGGAAAAGATTTTTTGTATTTACTGAAATTAGTGGATGAATATAAAAGAAAAAAAACAAGCATGTCACATCAACAACAAAAACATCCCATTTAATATTTACCTAAATGCTGAGGTGACACAATCTATTATGCACTGTAGGTAAAGGATGCAACTGTAAATAATATATATTTATAATAATATATTTATCATTTATATAAAAAGAGCAACTTTCTTGAACTACAAAACAATCTGACGTGTTTGTGTGTGTGTGTGTGTGTGTGTGTGTGTGTGTGTGTGTGTGTGTGTGTGTGTGTGCGTGCGCATAACAGGACAAAATATATGCCCAGAACAAGCTCAAGGCCCTCCATATGAACAACCAGGAGGAACCTCCTCATGATGTCCACAAACTCTCTGAAGATTTAAAGTTTGCCACTTGGTCTCCAAGATGCGGTGCCTCGGGACAGAGCCTTGGTGAGACACCCTGCGCTTTTAATTTATAAGATTTCTACTCACAAACACATTGAAATTTGAATTTAACATTTCTTTAATGAACAGTACTTCCTGTTTTTGAAGCCTGATGTCTTTTGTCAGCAAGGAATAGTTTGACATTTTATGAAATACACTTATTCACTCTCTTGCTGAGAATTTGATGAAAAGATTGACACCACTCTCATGTTTGTACAGTAAATATGAATAAAAATAACAATAAATAAAACTGGAAATAGGGAGAAACAGCCTGGTATCAAAATCCATTTACCAGCACCTTTATCAATCATTTACCGTTTGTCAAGTAAGCGAATTTCCCAAATTCTTGAACTATTCCTTTAATTTCCTTCCTCTATGTGTTTCCTACCTTCTTGTTTTCCCAGAGGACACTGTGACAAACACAAGTAACGCTAGTTTTCTGAAGAAAACAGAGAACTCATCTCTCACACATCAGATCAGAGGAGTGAGATCAAAGGTAACGTTTGCTGCTTCATCAAAAATGTTTTTGTCATTTGATAAATGCAAGATCTTTCTTCTTCATATAAACCAGAGTAACGAGATTAAGAACTTTTACCTTTTTCTTATTTTCAATATCTTTGACTTACAGAGTTTAAAAGAAGGTCTTTCTGTCCAAGAAAGAATGAAGTTGTTTGAGTCATTCTGAACCCAACAAGATGAGACGGTGGAATCTGTGTTTCAGAGTAAAACTGCTGTCTGGTCAGCGCAGTTTAAAGACGGAAGATGCTTTTAGTTATATCATGTGAAACTTTTGTTGTTCCATATATGTGTTATATTGTGTGGAACTTTTTTCTACTGTGTAAAATGTGAATTTGTTGTTGTGTATTGTTGATGTGGAAAGAGCAGTCAAATCAAGATTATGTGTATTTGTGTGTGTGGATGTGTGTGTGAGAGAGACATCCATTAGAATACCACTAGATGGAGCAACAAACACTTGCTTTCCTAGATAAACATTTCTATCAATTTACAAAAAATATAACAGAGTAATCTCTGAAAAAGTATATTTATATTCAGTACATTGCACAGTGTAACTTATAGACACACTGCCTGTGTTTTCATTAAAAGTGTTTTAAATCAGCTGTATTAAAACTGTTATTAACATATTGTACCACTAGATGTAGCATAATACAACAAGTACTCTCCCAGTAAAGCAACTTCTCAAGCATATAGATGATGTCGGTGTAACGAACATGCAGGTGTTTTATATAAGAAATTTGAGCTGCCAAATAAAATAAAGGCAAAAATTAAGAACTATTTTTGTTCAAATTATGAAAATATTTTTCGTAATATATAAAGATTTTGTATTCTGGCATCATTCAGTTATGTGAAGACAGATAATAAAGTATTTGCATCTTGTCTGTTACATAGAAAAATAACTTTGTGTTTCCCTGTTCCCCTCTGACAGTATGTGACTATGAGAGCCTCAGTCAATGAGTGCGGCTGCGATGCTGAAAACTAACGTTATAAAGTATGAAAATGGCATATTAATGGCTTATTATCAGTAGCATTATGCAAAGATAAGAAGTCGGTATTGCTCCAGAGATTTGTTTTTACAGCGAGTACATGTTCTACACAACAACATCCTGGTGTAAACAATTCATGAAATATACTACAGCATATACTCATGGCCCTAAAAGCATATCAGTGCTGGTCCTCATCATGGGAAATAAATATGAACGACTAATAAGTGTGGATGAGAAGTTATACACTACTACAGTCAAGATTTGCCTAAAGTCATGAATAGAATGAATATTTGGGTCACGTATTATGAACTGCTTGCTATGTGAATGTGTTGCTAATAGCAGCCTGATTAAGTTTTTTGGAGAACATGCCGAACTCAAGACATCCAAATGCAAAACTGACATGCTGCCAGTTACAGTAAAATAAATTGTCCCAAGTGTTGTTATAGCAGATTGGTAGGAAACACAATAACCACGCGGTGTGAGGCTTGGATGTCTTGTACACAGAAAACTGAAACAGGCACTCTCACCGCGAAGAACAACATGCAGTGACCGTGTGTGACACAGTATGTACCAGAGCCCTCAGGAGCCCGGCAGGTAATGAGGTGCAGGAAAACACTGGTGTACGCTCACACGTGGGACATGCATACTGTATCTCATAAGTGGAGCATCAAGTCTGCACAGAGCCTGCGAGTGACAACACACTTCAGCAAGGTCACAAACATCAGACCAGGCGTCCTATAGAAGCATAGCATAGAGATCCCAAACGTTTTGCAATCTCTTCTAGAACACGGCTCGCATTACTCAGAAATATGTTACAGCTTGCCTCAGGTAACTCCGCTAAATATGTTTAAGGCTAAAATTATCTTAAACGTTAGATTGAGAGCTTTTATGAGCATGTTTTCTTACTCTATTCCAATTTACCCGTCCAACTTTACTCTATGGAAACGCAGGTTCTCAACAATAAATCTATACAGATCAGATTTCTGTATACATTTTCAATCATAGCTCTCAGTGTCCTTGCAGAAGACCTAATCTTTAATCCTTGGAGTCATATTCCTAAAGAGGAACATCGCACCTCATTAAAACCCAACACTTCTCTTTCCTTCCCTGTGACTCCGGTGTGAAGCTCCAGTCATGTGAGCCGACACTTTAAGAGAGCAAAGCTAATTCTTATGGTACCCGCCTGAAAATCGATGTGTTTTAAACATCAGGCAGGTAAGACCTTTCATCCTAAAACACTTGAAGAACGTAAACCTGGACTAAGCAAGTGGAGTTCATACTCTATCATCGAATAGATTCAAAGTTTGTAAATGATAAAATAAAATTATTATGTGCATGAAAGGTCCACTATCCACTTTCTTTGCTAGGTCTGAAGCTTGTATCTGCTGATGAATAAGATGTGGTTGAAAGATCTGGAAAACATTTGACTAGAGCTTAAACAATGAGTTGATTAATTGATTAGTCAATCGATAGAAAATAAATCAGCAACTATTTTGACAATCGATTAAACCTGAAGTCATGAAAAATTTGAGAATTTGCTTTATTTCTCTGTTTTATATAATTGTAAATTAAATATCTTTAGGTTTTGGACTGTTTTTAGGACTAAGAAAGTATTTTGAAGAGGTCACTTTGGGTTCTGGGAAACTGAACTAAACAACTAAACAATTTGTAGGCATACCCATTAATCAATCAAAAACAAATCCTCTGATTAATTGATAATAATCATTAGTTGCAGCCCTAAAGTGAATCTTGAGTTGAGATTATTTTATTATGTGTATGATTTTGCAAACTAGATTATGATTTGTTTTACTCTTCTCTTAGAAATAGAAAGAAATCCAGTCCCACTTTAAAGGGTCAATTCAAACAGAAGCTTTTGAGCATGACTGGAATTTCAAAGATCCAACACTTTCAGTCAGTCTGGTTGTGTCTGTTCTCTCGCATATGGTAACAGTAGAACTGATATAATTTTAAATAATCCATATCTGTGTTAAAGTTATGGTTCCTGGTGTTGCATGAATTCAGATAATATCCTTTCTAACAACACTTTTTTCTTTGTTTCTGCATTCCTTTGTGTGTGGAGTAGTGTAAGTGTGTGTGTGTGTGTGTGTGTGTGTGTGTGTGTGTGTATGCGTGCGTGCGTGTGTGTGTGTGTGTGCAGCTGCACGGCTTGTTCTGAGTTGAGCTGGCCTACAAACGCTCCGGGTCCTCATGACTGATCAGCGGCTCATGTAGAAACACCAGTACACAGGTGCACCTGCTCAGGCTGCAAAAATAAGTGGCCCATTTAGTCATGCAAAGATCAATTACTGCAACCAGCACTGAGGCTGCTCTGATCAGCCAGCACAGCCTGCTTCCCCAATGATACACTTCAGTTGTATTTACTTTGCAGCCGACAGGACTACAACTCTGCTTACTTTTCCTTTCCCATGTGACACAAGTCTGTTTGTGTTTTCAGATTGGTGTGAACAGCAAGGAGCTGTGTGGACTTTTCCTCCCCCCACACAATTTGATTTGAATCACAATGTTACAAAATAAGGTCCAGAGGCATCTGACCTACATGCAATTTGTTTGCGCTAACTCAAATTTGTCAGTGTTTCCATGACAATGGATACATCCTACATTGTTCACCTGAGATAAATATACATTTAGCACCAGCATCAGTTTGGCAACACCAGCCTTGTCATGGAGGATGATGAGGCTTAATGGGATTTGGAGAAGCACTCCAAAACAGTCAAGTCTTGTGTCAGATACAAAGTCTGGCTGGTGCAAAAACAGATGTGAAGATGTGAAGCATGTTTCTACCAGATATGGACATCTTGAAAAGCCATAAACAATGATCCAACATAAAATCAGTAAATAGGTACCTATTTTAAATATCACTCAACAACAAACTGGTGATAACATGTATATATTTTATAATAATATTGAATATATAATATATTTTGTGATAATAGAGAGATAAACATTAATTGTGGGCCATATACTTTACTATCCATTTGTATGAGGCAGTTTCTTTTATTAAATGCAGATGTCGCCACAGAGTAAGAGGGATCTAAAATTCAATTCCAGCTCTTTATGTGAGGAACTAACCTGTTCTCCCTCATTTTTTCAAAAGGTGAGAGCACTTCATTATTATAAGGCAGGATGATGATTAGTCTGGAGCATATTCCCTAACTGGAGCAGGGAGGTTAGTGAACAGCTCCCTAAAAATGTCCTCTGTCTTGTGCAGCATTTCTTTCTGCTGGGTGGGTGCACAACGCCTCTCTTCCCCACTCAGGTTGTTTTTTGTCGGTGTTGGCTGCCAACAGAGACTCTCTCTGCAGTATCTCTAGCTTTTCTGTTTGTTTTCTCTCTTTCTTGTGATCACGTCTGTGTTATACAGGCCCGCAGTCATTTTGTTGGAGGCTTTTGTTGGAAAGTTAGCTCTATTCCTAAAATTGACAGAACATTTTTTTCCTGCTGTTATTTTAAATACATTTGTATCCATCAAGGTTGGAAAAAAACTCAATATATAATATACTTTACAATGTATATAATAATAAAGGTAACACATTGGAAACAACAGCATAATACAGGGGTAATGCCATTCTTATTGACCTTTACACCACCCTACTTAGTTAGTGTTGCTATGCCTATGTAGCTTTCCATTCTCACTATGGTACATCTGCAGTTTACAATGAGAACAGGGGCAGATTTACCACTTGCAATTGATTGGACTTCTGACATAAACAGGAGGGTTATAATGTGCAGAACTATTTCAAGGTAATAATGGGGCACAACATCTCAGTAATACTGAGGTAACAACAGGGTAATCAGGTTATATCAGGTGTAATATATTTTCTACATAATGACAGGGTAACATAGGTGTAAAATGTATTACTGGAGGTAGTAATAGGTGGGGCAACACTTTGTTGAACAAGAGGGTAATAACAGGGTAAAGTGCTTAGTATAATGAAAAAACATTAGTTTCATGCTTTCACAATAATGATCTTATTGTCAATATTCTCATTAATACTTGCTGGAAATCTAGTTGATAGTTTCATTATAATAACTCTGATTCATGGTTATGGGATATTTATACTCATTATTAGGCTGTTAAATAAATTAAACACCAACATTACCACATTTACCTTGTTGTTCCTAAGATGTTACCCCCTTTGTTATTAAGGAGAATGTTAAGTGCTAATGCTAATGCTAGCTATAAAGCTCATTAAAAATATGTGTACTTTTTGGGTAAGGTACAAACTCTTGCTCAAAGTTTTTACATATGCATGTACTATTAAGATAAAACACAAGAGTTAACAGCAGATAAAGGGGTCAATTAACTGTGTGATTGATATTATTCCCAATATTAATTATAGACCACATCTTACAGCTATTGATACTGTATATAGCTACAGATAAGAACAATGAGCAGGAAGTGCAGAAACACACAACAAGGGAGCTTGAACAGCAGGAGTGCTGGTGAGAGTGAACTAAACAGACGTTTTACACGGTTGTATAAGTGGAATACCTGCCATGCTCCTGATCCTAAATGTCCTGCCAGAACCAGTTACGCTCATGTCTGACTGAGCTCTGAGTAAACATCCTGTGCTCTGATTGGTGTGTTCTGTACCACACAGGGATAACCACAACATGACATAACACTTCAAATAAATCAGAAGAGTGTGGGCTGATTATCTGAAAGGTGATCAAAGTGTGATCAAATGCTGCAACTTGCGTCCTGAGTGGGGTTGAGCCTGGCCCATTTTGTCCTGCCGCAGTGAGCCAGCCTTTAAATAACTCACTGGGTAATAATCGGCTGGGCTCTCGCTGTCCCGATAGCACACTTCACATCCCCATCTGGTCTGCCATCTCCTCTGAACCCATAACCCATTTGCAGGCCTGACATCATAGTAACAGTAGTAAAATAGTAACATAGGGTGAATGCAAAGCCACCAAACACTCTCACACACACAGAGCACCTTGTATGTTAAGGTTTGAAATGTGCTTTTAAAAAAATGGTTTATCATTTCAGCTACAGCCTACCAAATGTTACATTCAATACATTTTCTGCTAACGATTTTAAAATATGTAGAGTGATGTCTCTTCCTAAAAAAACAGAATCTGGTCAAATCCTCATCATTGTTTACATCACCCTAAATAGATTTCTATTATACACTAAATACACTGTACAATAACATTGTTTTAAGCATGTCATATCTTACATGCATTATCTTGCATGTTAGCTAAATGTGTACGCTTGCTCCTCTGGAAAGATATGAAGATAAACTAGTCTTACTGCTTTAGTAAACATAGATCCACTCCCAGAGGTCAAACATTACTTCCTATTATAATTAGAAAACTGATACTCAGACCACCATGGCTTAGCTTCCTTGGAGGTGCAGTATCACACACACATTATACCCATCTCTCTGCTCCTTGATGGCCTCTAGTGAATCTGGGTCAGGCCAGTCCTGGAACTACTGATCCTGTTTCTGTCCCGTGAAACTCACGAAAGAATTCCTGGGCAGAGCAGTTTGGTGGTGGGTTGATGGGTTGCACAACATGAGCTGCTGCTTGCACATTGCACATGGAAGATAGATTTTAATCTGTGGTATATGAACTCATAGAAGACATTTCAGCACTATTTACACTTTCTTTAAAGTGCTGTAGGAAGCACCATCATAAGGTTGACTTTTTTGTTATTTAGACTGAAGTATTTCAATAACAACTGGATGGATTGCCATGGAATTTGCTACAGATATTCATGGTGTCCAGAAGATATACTCTGATGTCTTTGGAACATCCCCTGACTTTTCATTTAGTGCCATCAGCAGGTCAACGTTTTCACTTGTTCTATAAAAATCTTCTAGATGGATTGGCACAACATTTGGTACAGACAGTATCTAATGACTTTGTTGATCCTGACTTTTCAACTAGCACCATCATTAAGTCTGTCCGGTATTTTGGTTTATGACCAAATACCTGCAAAACTAATGACATTCCCATTGGCCTCATCTGTAATTTGAGTGCTAAGCAGCAAATGGCATGCTAACATGCAGTTAGGTAAACATGGTAAACATTACACCTGCTTAACACCAGGATGTTAGCATGCTGATTTTAGCATTTAACTCAAAACACTGTTGTGCCTAAGTACAGTCTCACAGAGCCATTAGCATGGCTGTACAACTTATAAAGAGAGCACCTCCTTATTGGTCCTGTTGCACACAAGAAATTCACTTATTTCCTCCTTCATGCACACACACATAAGACAAATGAGTGACGTTCAGCAAAAAACTGCCTACATGGGCAAGTCCAGCATGTTCAACAGGAGTTGCTGTGCTTTCTGAATGAGTCAAAATGGAGATGACACCACCCACTCTGTGATCTGTTTAGTTGTAGTTAGAAAATAAAGAAAGTGTTGTGAATTAGAAGTGTATAGCACTTATTTATTTCCACAGATGCCTACGTAATGGATAGATTTTACATATGGATCACACCCAGTGTGCAAGTCTTTTTTATGTTTTTTAAAAGAAAGAGAGGTTATAAAAAAATATTACTCTACACAGCGGTGGTGTGTGCTCATTCTGTAAAGCAATGCTGTCACAGAATAAAAAATACGTTCTAGGAATAATAATTTAACCCAACCCTAACCCCTAACCCAGAGAAATCAGTTTAACAAATGTGTGTGTTTATGTGGTCTCTCTAGTACACATTAGTCCTGAATAAACTAGTTGCTTTCAACTCTGAACAGTGCTGACCAGCATCGGTACAACACTTGATAGGGGAAGAGCACGCAGTCTCCAAATGCCAAGTATCTACAGTGACACAGTGAAAGGGAGGGGGAGGACGAGAGCTGAGCAGTGAGCAATAGTTCACTGGATGTGGGATACATTGTGGGATCTGCAGCCGAACAAGATCAGATAGATATACCAAGAAAGTGTGAGACTCGACTGCCCATGACTCTAAAATAAGAAGAATTGATTTTTTGATTGGATTGGACCCTACAGGCCATGTGAGCCCTACAGACATTTAAGAAGGCTGTGATCAAGTCGTTGCGCTATTTTGAGGGTCCAAATGATGACTTCAGTGCTTCACTAAAGTAATTTTCAAATTTCTTGTCTGTTTCTGATCAACTGTATGTCAGTCAAGTAGCAACTTTGGAGGACTTGACATTAGGAGTGATTGTAATGCTCTTCTCACTGACTGGAGAAAGAGATGCGTTAAAACTGGGAGGCATAGACATGATGGTACGCTGTGGCCATTTACTTTTCTGTCAGAGGATAGAGTGGTTCTACCCGTAAAAGAAAAGAGGAGTTGAAGGGAGCCTGAGGAAACATGCAGCAGTTTGGCTGAAAGACTGGGAGATCTGGAAGAAAAAGAAAGTTGGAAATCAACATTTAGTGGGAACACTAGCACACAAGGTAAGCTGCTTGTGATTTTAGATAGAAAAATTATAAAAATTGGGATTATATTGTTAGGGTGTATATTTATACGTATATGTATATTTATATTCTCTATGGATCTACGGAAGGATGTATCCAACACCCTTCCGTAGATCCCCTGACTTGCAGGCTGTCTCATTTTGTTTGTTTTTAACATATTTTTAGTGAGAACAGTTTGTATTGTGAGGATGTCAGCAGAGAAATAGACTTATCTCTGCTTCGGCTCTAAGATCACAGCCCAGCAGGCAGAGTGTGACTCTTGTGAGAGCTGAGGAGTAGTCGCACTGAATATTAGATATTAATATCCTTTGGACACTCAACATCCTGCTTCCTAGCAACTAGAGAGCACTGAGAAACAGCAGCTACTGAGTAAAACACACATATACTCAGACACAAATGTGTTATCAATTGTCTCCCTTGAGTCTGTACTACTCGTTTATTAAAGATGAAATCCAAGTTGTTTTGTAACTGTACGTTCTTAAAGTGCTGAGGTACATTATTTGGTGTTTGAGTGCATCTGGTCTCTTGAAGAAACAAGACAGAAAACAATCATCTTAAGGATCTGTGTGAGTGTACCCAACCAGTCTTGTGATCCTATTTCTCAGATATACTAAAACAATATAATCACGATAATAATCATATAAAAGGCAACAGTAAACATGTCACACCTGCTTGCTGACCAACATGTCACCTTGTGTTGACCTGTAGTTCAAGTGCTTTCATCTGGGTCCCTTGAGTCTGCAGTGTGATGGTGTGGCAGGATGTTATTTTATTACTCAAAATTAGTGAAGTTCCATCAGTGTCAGTGAGTTGATTAAATTATGACATAAATAATGAGAACAGTTGAACATCAGTACAGAAACATCTCTAATAACAACTGAAATTACACAAATATTACTCAGTCTGAAAGCCAGTGACTAAATTATTTGCAGCATCTTTACTTGTCTTTGGTCGTAATTCAGATATATGAAAATAGATTTTTAGCTATTCTATTTTTTAGCTATTCTATTTTAGCTATTCTAGTGGCATGGCCACTTCCTCTAGCGCCACAATGCGGTTAAATTTTTTGCTTTTTGCTACTCAACAGGTTGAGTGATTAAAATGCATTCTGGTGGGGATATTAATGTGTACATTTTTCATCTAGTGCCATCATTAGGAAAAAAATGTAACTTGTCCAATTCTTGTTTTTTGTGACCAAATTATTTGGAAAACTAACGACATCCCCATCATCTGTACTTAGTGCTAATTAGCAAATGTTAGCATACTATCATGCTAAACTAAGGTGGGGAACATTGAACCCGCTAAAAATGTTAACATTGTCGTTTTGAGCATGTTAGCATTTAGCTCATTGCACTGCTGTGCCTAAGTATATCTTCACAGATCTGTAAGCATGGCTGTAGAGTACTATTATACACAAAGTTGAGTAATCTAGACTATAAGTAGTATTTAAAAATATTGAAGCATTAGGCCTATGAACATGTTTCAAATAATGCCCTGGAATCACAATTGTCTTCCTTGGAGTAACATGTCTCTGTGTGAAACAGGATGCTTGGAGGGATTTTGATTGAATTTATTGGATCACTCCATAATCTGTGATCACATCTACAGTGAATTTTGTATGTAAAGGTTTGTACAATGAATTAAAAAACAAAACAGAAACTGACACTTTACATGGAGAAATGGGCTTTATTTACATATGATTAAGATGTTTTTTAGGACTCTTTCATTCCGGGACCCAGGGAACTTGCTATAATTTGTAAAGGTCTTGCTTAAGACATACTTTCTGATACTGGTACGCGCACAATCAATACAGTTTTGAAAAAACTCAGTGATAACTTCCAGTCACACAATTTGCTGGAAATCAAATAACGACTTTTATATCGACTATCAACACAGCACACGCTGGATGGGCTGCAGTTAGGACTGATCAGCATAAAGTTATCCTTTAAAAAATATATTTTTCCATTAAAGTGCCTGAAGTGATCCCATCGATTCCTACCATTAAACCATTTGTATCTGAGGCTGTCTCTTTTATGATACCCAATTTTCTGTCCCCTTCTTTTTCAGCCTATATTATTTTCCAGTTCAGCCTCACAAGGGAATCACACAGCCTCATCAGAGTACTCCAATGACTCTAATAGCTGTGCCAGCTGGAGGAAACAGAAGATACGTCACATAAAATGGCAGGACATTGGATTAGCTGGCTATTTCTGTACCTTGTTGATCAGAGAAACATGTATTGTATACCAGGAGTATTTCCAATAGAGCAGGGGAGAAACAGAGGTAGGACAAAAAAATCAAATGTAGGCTATGAAAGGATGTATTACAAATGAAATGTAGTATGTTATCTGATATCTTGTAAAGCAAGGTTAAATATATTACCCTGAAACCAAGGCAGCAACATAGAAGGCAGTTTAAACACCTATGTATAACACTATACATATGTTACATTCATCAATTACATTTTGTCTGTATTCGGACAAAACAATCAAAAGGGTTGTTCCTTAATTAACAAGAAAAAATGATAAAGTAAAAATATAACATGCTTTGCCTGGGAAAATATTTTAAACCAGGAGCAATTATTAGAAACCAGACCCTAAAACTCCGGGGTTAGTGGGTGACTCCCGAGAGAAGTAGATCATAAGAGGTCTGTCCTTAACAAGTAGTAGTAGCAGTCAAACGTGATTTATAGTCAATAATGTGCTGGAGCAAAGAGAGAGAAAAAAACGTTTTATCTCACAATGAAGTCTACGTCATGTTTATTGGTTCTGCCAGAAGCAGTTGGTATGAACAGATATTGCAATGGTTCAAATAAATATATCACATATATATTTACTGTATGGTTGTCTTAATTCTCTGTTTAAACAAAGGTAAAGTCAGTCATATCTCGCTTTTCAGGTGATATCCATCACTTTACATAAATGACATTGTGGGCAGATAATACATAATGTTGTATACTAATATTTTACATGTCCTTTCTTTTACAGGAAGCAACTTTTGTGCCTCACCTCTCAATTCCAGTTGACACTGAGCCTGTTTTGGACGGCGCTGTGCACTTCCTATGAGCCTGGTCAGATTTGTATGAGCTGGGCTGATAGCGTGAAGCTACGTGGCTGTGCCCCACTGAGGCATGAGTGTGGGAAGGACCCATCACCAAAGCTCCATATCCTGTGAAGAAGTAGGCCTGAGACTAAGTACCATGCCTGCTGTGGGCAGCTTCGGCAATGGCAAGATTCACACAAGACGCAAATACCACAGCCGGTTTGTCGGCAAGGCTGGCCAATGCAACATCCATTTCTCAAACATGGATGAGAAGTCACAGCGGTACATATCTGACATTTTCACAACTTGTGTGGACATCCGCTGGCGATACATGTTCCTGCTATTCAGCCTGGTGTTTGTGGTGTCCTGGCTAACATTCGGCCTTGCTTTCTGGGTCATCGGCCTCCTACACGGTGACATGGACCGTCCTGAAGGGGATGCCAGTTTTGTTCCTTGTGTCATGAATGTCAACACCTTTGTGGCAGCTTTCCTGTTCTCTGTTGAGACCCAAACGACCATTGGGTATGGAGCTCGTTGTGTGACAGAGGAATGCCCGACTGCTGTCTTCATGGTGGTCTTTCAGTCCATCATGGGCTGCATCATTGATGCCTTCATGATTGGTGCCATCATGGCCAAGATGGCACGGCCCAAAAAGCGTGCAGAGACTCTCTTGTTCAGCCACAACGCAGTCATTGCTTTGCGTGATGGGAAGCTGTGCCTCATGTTTAGGGTTGCAAATCTAAGGAAGAGCCACATTGTGGAAGCTCATGTGCGAGCCCAGCTCGTCAAGTCCCGTTATACAGAGGAAGGCGAATATATCCCCCTGGATCAGCTTGACATGAACGTAGGCTATGACAAAGGCACAGACCGTCTGTTTCTGGTTGCGCCCCTCACTGTCATACATGAGATTGATGAAGAAAGTCCATTGTTTGGCATCAGTAAGCAAGATCTCGAAACGTCTGACTTTGAGATAGTAATTATACTTGAAGGCTTGGTGGAGGCCACAGCCATGACGACGCAGGCACGCAGCTCTTACCTGTCCTCAGAGATCCTGTGGGGTCACCGCTTTGAGCCCGTCATCTTTGAGGAGAAGAGCCAGTACAGGATAGATTACGCCTACTTTCACAAAACATTCGAAGTACCATCGACCCCCAGATGCAGTGCCAAAGACATGGAGGAGCGAAAATTCCCAACGTCTGGCGCCAACTCCTTCTGCTATGAGAACGAGCTGGCCTTCATCAGCAAGGATGAGGAGGAGGAGGACGAGAGAAATGAGGAGAAAGACCGGAAGTGTTCATCAGAGCGGGTGAATGAACAAGTCACTCCTGGACGTGAACAAATGTCCTCCCGTAGAGAATCAGAGATTTAACCTTTGGCTGTTGCTTGTTTTGTTTGTTTTTGGATGCAGAGCAATGCAACCGTCACGTGAAAAGCCAATGACTGTCATTCTAGTGACATGAGGACCCCGCTAAAGACATTTCTTCTGCAGGTGGAGAAACAGCAGTACTGGTCTCCATCATACAACCAAGGATGGAACTCATCATATTTCTCATTGGATTAACTTTTTTGCTTCCCTGAAATGGTTATTGAGCTTTATAAAATGCAAACAATACTCTTTCAACTTGCAGATGACCCTAGTAATAAAGTGCATGACAATAGCATAGTTTTGTATGAATATTTAAAGAAATATGCCATTTAACTGAGTGTGGAGTGAAATTGACACTTGGGGAATATTTCTCCAGACTCATTTGGTAAAAACGGAGGTGTAGATGCACAGTGGATGTTCACCTCAATGACATAACACAACCTAAAGGAACAATGAGACAAAATATTCTACATTATACAATGTTAGTGGATAACTTGGTTATTGGCATTCATACAACTGATTTATGTGCATAGTATGGACTTTGTGTAATTATGGGAGACACATGACAAGGTAAAGTTCATTCAGGACATTTTCATCACAAAAAGAAAAACACACTTGATGGTGCATCATATGTAATTTATGCAACAGTGGAAGCTATTCATCTCTGTCTTTTGATTTCAGCCAGCAAGAAACATTTGACCTGAGTAGATTTTAAGTATGTAATTTATTCCTCAAGAGTTTAACAGAAATGTCGAAATGCCCCAAAATGTGACAAAGTGCAATGGAAACAAACTTAGCGCATAAATCATGACGTGCATCAAGCATGTGACATCTACTGAAGCCTCCGCTCCACAGAGAATACTAAAAATAGTGGCAGATGAAAACATCAGAGTTGTGTGGAGTGCTATGAGGAGGCTGTAACATTCCTCAGATTAATACATGAAACAAACACAAATGCCAGGTTTACATCACGTTTTCTATATTGTTTGCCACCATTAGAGGTTCGACTGGCACTCCTATAATTACGTCATCACGGTGAGCCCTTTTCTTCTGCAAATTGGTGCCAGCATGGAAGTGCAGAACAATTTTCCTTTTGCAGATTTTCTAGTTAATGTGGCTCTGAAAGAGCATTGACTGATTGCTAAGCCCCACTCCCCTTGGTAACTGTTGCTACGCCTGTCAAACTCTCTGTTCAAGGAACATAAAATAATGGAGTTTAATAATGGAGGAGGTTTTTACAGTGGATATTCATAGCATTTTCTGAAACAATGGATCCTTGGTATCAGGGAAGACAAAAGCAGGCTTATATATTTCTAACAGACGACAATCTATTTTTTTTCAGCTGTCATGACAACTGTCTCACTGGCAGATTTCATCGGCTGAAGCTAACTTTTTCAAATTTGAAGCTGACTCATTATAAACAAGAACAGGGTCTTAAACATGCACTTGTGGCCACATCATGCTACCCTGCTAAAAGGCTTAGGCTTAAGCTAACAGGTTAATAGGTAACCATTCCTTATACACTTGTGGTAAAAAAAACTAGTTATGGTTGCTAAGCCATGATTGCACAATTGCTGGTCGGGCATGGGGTTTAGCAAATGGTCAACGGAAATTCATTCGTCATTTTATTTCAAATGCAATACGTGTTCTAAAGGGAAATAAAAATACAGCTGTACACTAACTCTGTATTTTACAGGTGACACCATTTCTCCTTATAAATGTGCTGCTGCAGGTCAAAAAGCCATCATTGTGACCTGTGTGAATATAAGAAATACAAAATTAGAAATAACCAAAGATAAATAACAAGCACCTCAAAGTTCAGCCCTCTCTGTAAACTCAGGACATAAACACACAGCAAGAACGGTAGAATCTAACTGTAACCCCTCACATAAAGACATGACACAATTTTGGAGAGCTTCCAGAGGCAATAGAAGAGTCTAATTAAAGTAATCTGAAATGAAAACCTGTCACACGTGTGACCCGTGGGAGACAGAGTGGAGTAATACTGTATCACATCTGTGCTCTATATTAAGCTAAAACGCTAAATCCAAAAAACAAATGTTGACCAAAGGGAAGCCCTGACACACAAGATGAAACACAGGACTGAGAATATCTCTGCAAGTGCTTAAATGTCAATATAAAGCCAACATATTAATGACTCTTGAATGTTATAGATGGTTTAGATCTTACATATAAGTGTTCTGTAATCACTCGTACAAAATAGATATATTTGTGACAGTACAATGAGGACGTTTTAACAAGCTCTAACTCTAATTTTTTGTTGCATTATAGTGTCATCACGATGTCATAATACATATAATAACCACATGAAACATTTAAATATAAAAAGTAAACCATGCAACAGATGATGAAAAGAGGAATTTAAAGAAGTAAGAAATTAATTTGAAGATTACATCACAATAATGAAAACATTATGTCTAGCTGGAAATCAGTGTAAACAAATCAAACCAAACCCTGAGAAATCTCTTTGGTATATTATTAAAGTACATTAATGTGAAAAACAGCAACCCAGCAGGCAAACATTTGCTTAATTATTACGTGTTTCATACAGACATACTCAGCTTTGAGCGAGGACCGTAAGCGTCCTAGTTTCACTCTGACCTGCTCATGTTGTGGCAGATCACACACAGCTACAATGAACTACAAAAAATAAAATGAATTACCTGTTTGGTAAAATGAGCGATCTCCAAATAAACGTTGGAAAGATGCACTTTATATATTCATTTGGTTCTGGAATCCATTGATGTCATATAACAATGTATGTTGTTATACTATGTTCTTGGCCAGTGGTGTTATTCTTTCTTTCCTCTTTTCTTTAATTATTAATAGGACAAGTAATAAAGATATTAGGTCACCGCTGTTTCACTTATCCCAGGTGAGGTGAATTAGTTTTCCCTCCATATTTCTCTAACTAAAAGTTCCATGTGGGTTAACTTATACACCTGACTGCCATTTCAGCAAATTTCAATACATTTCTACTTGTATCTTGCTGACTTGCTGAAAACAGGCTCGTTCTAGAAAACAAATGGTGGTTCCACTGCCATTTGTGCCACAAGCAGGGCCATGGACTACCTGCATGTATAGTAAGTGTACATTTGTCAGGCCGTTACTGTAAATACATTTATTTATTCTTAGTTTTTTGTTTTTCTGGCTGGATAGACATTAAGTATTACTACATTATTTAAAAACAATCAGTGTTAAAATCATATCTTTCTTGAGCAAAGCAAGAAACTGGAAAAACTCTCTTTGCTTGATGGACTAAAGTAATATCTACTGAACAACTTTGACCTCTTTTTGTCTTCCACTAAATGCATTTGAAGCAATCTTTACTGAGTTGCACCATGTTTTCTCCTCATGGGGTTTTAGTTTGTTGTGTAAGACAACAATTTATAAATCGACAGACAAATAACAAAATTCTCCTGTTGATTACCACAATAAAATGTATCTCACAAACACTTTTCTTTTGTCCTTCATGCATGGTAGACACTAAGTACAAGGATAATTTGACAATAAGCATCTTCCAAATGCTTTTGTTGCAGAGTTATATCAAAGATGAGCATTGGGGAGGGAAAGTGGGAGCGAGCTGTTTGATAAACACAGAGGAATGGACTGTAATTTATGGCTGTGATTTGGTGGGACCGTATCTGGTTGGGGGTCAGAGGGTTCTGCTTTCATTCTTATGTAACCAATCGGGCACGTCGGTGCATATGTACAGATCAGACTTGGCAGTCCCGCTTGATTTCACTGCCCTGTAACCTTGAACACTGGAAAAGAGATCACATGCACACGCACACGCACACACACACTTAGAATAGCTTTGCTTAAATTGTCCAAAATCTGCGTGGGCTTGTGCAACATCAGCTGACATCTTTGATGATTTAAAAACACACATAACATTTTACACATAATCAGTGACTGAAACACTTGACCAGAACAATTGCTGCTATATTATCACTAGTCAAACAGATTATTATCACTCTCTTCACTTCTCTGTCAATGGCATAATCAAATCTACTGGTGGGAAATGCTCAAAATATTAGTTGGATATCATGGTGGTATGTCTATCCAAGCTTAATGTTTATCTGGTTTATTCAATTACCATTTAATATGACCTGTCAGCTAAAGAGTGGGTGTGTGAGATAGTTATTGGCAACAACAAGTCCCATCACAGTGACATTTAGCAGAATAAACTCTTCTACCCTTTCATGCATTTAACTTTCAGGAAGATATCTTTGCGCCAAATGAATGTATAATTTCTTACTTTGAGAGTGCTGTATCCTCTGAGAGGTGCTGTGTGATGGAAGGAGCACTGAGAATAAAACAGGGATGCTTCCCACCCACTCGACAGTGTTGGAGGATGAGAAGCTGTGGAGGGTCAGTCTTCCAACATGCAGAGTGGGCTGTTGAAAGGCAAATTCAGCCTTAATTGCAGCTCAGCTCTATTCTTTGCTGGTTTCCCTCAGCTGCCAGGAGGAGGAGGAGGGTGGAAAAAAGCATCATGATGCAACAGCTGCACTTCCTTTCCTGAAGCCATAACTCCAGACATGTTGGACCTGAATTGTGTTGCTCCTGCATTTTCTACTAACTATCAGTTCTGTCTAAGACCATATCAACTTTGTCACTAAAGAGCTACCTTATGATACTGATGGATGAAAATGTTGCATATCTGAAGTTTCAACTTTTTAGGAACTGACAAGAAAGTATATATCTTGCTTGGGCATTTAGTTCTTCGGTACAATCAGGACCACCAAAGCCAGTGTCTTTTTCAAGAGGTTAATTGCTTATGTCTTTCTGGTGCAATTTCAATATACCTTGACTATTGCTTAATACAGCCTGTGGTTAAATATTGTCATGGATAAGCTACAAAATGTAAATGTTGATGTCTCTATGATGTGTTTCTTACAAGAATGTAACCACCCACGTAGGAAAGACTATGATGTGAAGAGATGTTGATCAGAGTGCTGGGAAATGAGCGTCCATGTTGAATATTGGCTGGAAAACAAGCCCTAAATCTTGTCGGCCTTGGCCCGGAGACATGACATCTCGTCAGGACAGAACAAGTCAAGGAAACCAGTCTTAGCACCATCGTGGTATTATGTTGCAGTTTCCCTTTCCATTGACAGAAAAACCAGACAGCTGAAGCAGTGTCATGTTATTCTTTTGAGGGGTGTGGACAGCAGAAAGGTTAGAGAAGTGAACTTGTCAAGAGCAGATTGCTGGTTGGAAAAACCCACACTGTCTGGGAAAATCTCAGAAAAGTGGTTTTATAATGTTGTATTGGTACTTTTACTCAAGTACAGGGTCTTACTTCTTCCACCACTGACTGTATTAGCATTTATTAATTATCTCTTAGAGATACTACACAGGAGCAGGTGTAGTGGTTGATAAATATATTAAAAAGGTCATTACAACTACACTACAGCGTGCTATACACCATTCATTGTTTACATACATTTACATACATTGTTACATATACATGCTAAATTGGGATTAAAGTCAAGTGTTACCTTTTCTTTATTATTCAGGCAATCAAACTAATAATGTTGAAAGCTGACAGTGTAATGTTTCATCCCTGCGATGTGTCCCACACGTTGTCTTGACGTGATTCAGCAAACATCAGCCACCGGTGAACGCTGGTGCCAATCACATTTCAACTTCAGCCAATAACACTGACTCCCAGCATATACCAGTGTTTACCGCCCGCTCATCTATCTCTTTAAGTTTTTTTTGCTTATGGAGACATTCATCCTCCAGCTGAGCACATCACTCAGCTGTACTAGTTGCTCCAGCCTGGACTCCTGCAGACAAACAGTATTTGATTACAGCAACAGGCTGATTGGATTACAGATCTCACGGACTCAAATACCTACAGCAAACGCAGAGCAACTGGAGAACTTCCTGCTCGTGATGGAACCAGCAGAGAGGACAGCAGACTGTACAGGGCACACAAACACCAACAGGGTGAGCCTGGTTTATCACACTGAAATCATCTGCTGAAGGACACTGTATATTCAAAAACCACTAAAATGATTTGGCACCTCAATTGAATGTTTAGGATTTTGTCACATAAGTTCATTTTCACAAGTTTTGATTTTTTTTATTAAGTATGTTCAAGTAGATTTTTCTAAAAGAATCCTTTATCTGTACAGTCAAACTTTTAATCCATCACCTGTCAGGATAGCGGACCACGCTGAAGATTCTTTCATCACATTTAATCATCTACACCTAGAGAACTAATGGAGTTGATAGTCATTAATATATCAACTACAAAAGTTTGAGTAACTTTTAAGCTTATTGGATTTAACTTGTTTTCACATAAGCTCACGAAAGAGCATATAGTTGATGTAACTCACATCCTAGTTCTGCCCATTACTAGTCATCCTCTTGAGAACAGAACCATTTCAATAGAGCTGCTGAAGAGCCTCTTTACTGCCATCTTGTGGTTTCAACATTGTAATATGCAGTCACTTGCAAGTCTCATTGTCAACCAAGTCTTTAGCTACAGATAAATAATACAGATTCTGTACGAATGTAACGGATATATCTCTTGTTAACTTGGAATATTTAGATCTTTTTTGTGTGCTTGTTTTTTGCAAAGCACTTGGCTGCCCATGGCCAATACCACAAAACAAAGGTGACTTATTTATTATTAAATACATTTTATTACATAAATGACATAATTTTGACAGTCTGGCTTTTAACCACAAAGACAGTGCTAAGCACAACAGGTATTTTGGTTGGGTGGGACACACAGCAGAGCCATGCATTCCTTTGAGTCTTCTCCTTAAGTGTGTGCATGTACTGTATTTGTTTATTTCTATAATTCTTGGATTTGACAGTCAGCAACCCGTTCTCCCACCCCCCGGCTCTCCCTCCCCCCGGCCCAGCCCTCTCTGCAGAGTTCCCCTTCAGCCCCAGTTGCACTCGTCTTCATCTGAAGCCGTCAGGATGTCTGTGACCAGGCCGGTGCCGATGGTCCTGTTTCCGTCTCTCAGAGTGAACCTCTGGCCTTTCTCCAGGACCATTGGCTGGCGGAGCGTGAGCATCAAGGAGGTGTCCTCCCCTGGCATCACCATTTCCTGAAAGAGCAACAGACAGGAGAGTTGTTACTGTCCTTCAAAATCCTGTTATTGTAGTACATCGCATACAAATGTGAGAAGCTTAAAAGTACCCCATGCTGAGTGAGTTCAGCACTGAATACTACCTTTGTGAAACATGGTGAAGCATTGCTTCAAGTTAAAAAAAACATTAAAATACATGTATTGCATGTCATAAAGCTATTTTAGAGAAATTATCTATGTAAACAGAGACAATGACTAGATGTTTCATGCACGCACTAGCTGGGTGAAGTCTTGCAGATGGGATTCAAACTTGATATTATTTGACAAAGATTTACTGACAGGCAGACACACAAACAAACCTTGTCAGCAGGCAGAGTGACTCTGCAGGCCATGTCCCAGGTCAGAGAGAACATGACGGGCATGAAGTTGGTGACAAACGGTTTGTGTCTGCCTCCCTCCTCCTTACTCAGAACATACACCTGTAATACAGGAAGCACAAACATGTCCAGACAAACGTCAGCGTTTCAGTTTCTGGATACAGTGAGTTATGCATCTCATTTAAAATAGCAAAAACTTAAAGCTCAATAAATTTGTTAATTGAAGAAATGAATTCAGTTTAAAAATCACAACCATATTCTATCAGCTTTATCTTACATTCTCACTCAAACTATTATTGCTTCGTCAGTAGATAGACGGTGTCTTAGAGCCATTACTGTTAAAACTGACATTACCATTGTTGGATTATATACGGTCCTGTAATACATGTGCCTGTTGGCCTTTAAACAGTTAGAAACTTGCCATTTAGATTCATTCTCTGTTCAAAAATATTGCAAATTAATCAATAATAACGGTCTACAACGCTGTGCTCTCAGACCTGGGCCTTGACTTTCTGGTGAGGCGAGATGGACCCTGGTTTGCACATCACCATCCCTCTCCTAATATCCTCCCTCTTCAGTCCTCGGACCAGAGCGCCCAGGTTATCTCCTGCTTCCGCCCGATCCAGAGACTTGTGGAACATCTCAATACCTGAGGCCAACAGGACGGACAGCAAGGTGACATTCCTGCGTATACACCAATACTTGCAGAGTATTATATAACTTTGGACACACCAATAGCAGGCTTGCCTCGTCTTTTCCTCATCAATGTATTAAGTGCTGGAGGCCACTTACAGACAGTTCAACTGGGCTGAGATCTTGTGATTGTGAAAACCATGGTATGTCATTCACATCACTTGTTTACTCAAACCATTCAGTGACATTTCGTGCCCTGTATGGATCCCCATTTGTAAGGTTTCTCCACTCATTTATTCAGGTTTTATATTTTAAATTTGTCACCTGTCTGTATGTTGGTAATGTGCTTTTTTAAAACAGCACAAAACCTCCGCCTCTTGAATTTCTGTTGCCGTTTCTTTCACTCACCTGTAACCACTGATTTGAAGCTGCGATTGTGACCCACAAACTCAGTGTCGTCTCCTTTCTTGATGGTTCCCCTCTCCAGAGTGCCTGTCACCACCGTGCCCCTGCCTGAAAAACACAATTGATAACGCTCAAATATAGAGCAGGTAACGTTTTCGCCTTACCATCATCTGATTTTGAATCAAATATTTGCAATCTTGAGCTATAGCATTTTATTAATTATTATAAAATGTTCACAAGAATCTAATACCACCAATTTTCCTGCTTAATTGGGTTTAGCCTCACAGTTCAGTATTGAGACAAAGTGTGTGCAGGCTGCATTTCTTCATACCTGGGATGGAATAAACCCCTTCAACGGGCAGAAGGTACGGTTTCTCCAGCTCTCTTTTGGGCAGAGGAACGTAAGAATCCACAATCTCCAGCAGCTGCATCACTGCATTCACCCCAAGGTCAGGCTCTCTGTCCTGAGATACAGCAAAAAAATATAATATAAAAATAATAAGTCAGATCCACATCCAGATTACATCCTCACATTAGCGACTCGGGATAGACTGCGATTATTTACTTGCCATCAATGATGGAGCCAGATTCAAGCTGATGATTTTGTTGACTGAACAATTATTTCTACTGTGGCTAATTGATAAAACCATGCAGGAGTCACTGACAGAGCTGGAAACTACTAGTGAATTCAACAGACCATCAGATTAGCACAGCGTTGTCTGAATTGTAAAACAAATTACTGCCAGCGCTCCCCTCACCTCCAGGGCGCAGAGGGCTGAGCCTATCACAACAGGCGTGTTATCGCCATCATAGCCGAACTCTGTGAGCAGCTCGCGGATCTCGATCTCCACCAGCTCCAGCATCTCCTTGTCGTCCACGGCGTCAGCCTTGTTGATGAAAACCACAACGTGCTCGACGCCTATCTGCCTGGCCAACAGGAGGTGCTCTCGTGTCTGAGGCATCTGGCCGTCAGTGGCCGCCACCACCAGGATGCAGCCGTCCAACTGAGCTGTGCCTGTGATCATGTTCTGAAAAAGGAAAGAGGTCGACGTAATTAAAGGGGATTAATTACATTCATGGGTTACTTATAAAGTTAATAAATAAGCTTGAAGTGCTTAAGAAAACAAGGATTCTGATCAGCTGAAATAACAACAAAGGTGCATCATGTTTAGCACTTTCCAGGCACATTGCAGAAGAAAAGTAGATTACCTTGACGTAGTCAGCATGACCAGGGCAGTCTGTGTGAGCATAATGTCTGTTGGATGTGGTGTATTCTACACGAGAGGCATTGATGGTGATTCCTCTGGCCTTCTCCTCTGGGGCATTGTCGATGTCCTCGTATTTTTTATATTTAGCACCCCCTGCGCCAGCGAGCACTGAGGACCCAAAAAAACACCACAGTCACATCTCTGATTTCTTGTGTCACAAAACTAGAAAAATGAGGCCTTGACTTTTCGTCAAAGGTTTAGCCGAGTGTCTAGATCAAATCAAATAATCCAGTGTGTTGGATTTACGGTCATCTCGGCCAGTGTAAGAATAAAAAGTAGGAAGTCAGTGATTCTACCTTTCGTGATGGCTGCAGTCAGGGTTGTCTTCCCATGATCAACGTGGCCAATTGTTCCAATGTTCACATGGGGTTTGTCTCTGCTGTACGTCTTCTTAGCCTCTGCAGCAAATGTCCGCCGACTCAGAGGCACAGCACACTACAAGACAAAGAGTTATAAATGTAAGTTATGAAATCCATGTTAAACAGTCTGTAGGCTGCAGATTGTGTGCATACTTACCAATTTAAAGGAGCTGTGCAGTAAGGATGGCGAGGAAAGCTGAAGGGCTGAGAAAAGGAAATCAAAATATGAGAATTATATAAACTTAAATAATGGCTGAATATTTGACAGGATAATCCAGCGACGTCCATCCTATAATTCCACCAATGCGTGTTCCAGTAAAACGTTTCTTGTCACAATACAAGCATTAAAACTTTTTGAAGGTATTTTAAGTCCATCACATTCATTTACACTTCAATCTTACTGCAAAATCAAATCATGTCCCACACAGTGACCTTACAGTGTGTTGCCTACATGTCTATTTCACTGAGCACAGACATCAGTTGATAGGGATTTCTCCCAGACCCTATTAGAACCCAGTGCCCCTACATACCTTTGCAGACTGTCAATCAAAATCTCAATTATGCCAGGGTCAAATAAGCAACAGGGTAAAGCATCAAAGCAGCATTCAAATACTGTTAATAGAAGCATGTCTGGAAAGCTTAACTGGATCTGCACCTGTATTGATCAAAGTCCATCAATATTTTAAGATGATAGGAATGGGACTGTGTCAGATTTAACAACCATACACGTTAAACCAGGTAGCTAAAAGCAGCTCTGCAGCAGCTGACATTAAACCCTTTTGGGCCGTAAGGGAAGATTCAACAGTGTCATTCTTCTTCAAATAAGCTGCGGTTAGTTATCTAAAGAGTAGGTTTTGGTGCCCATGTAGTTGTAATATTATCTAGTTTCAACCATAATTCTTCAGTCAGTCCTCATCTTCGGCTAGCTGTATTGTTAGCTAACACTCATTGGTAACGTGACCTTGCTCTCCTATAGGAAGAGACAACATCATCTCTTTTTTCATGATAAGCTATATTTCTACATACGCAAACAACATATTCCGTAGTGGAGAACAAAGCATATGACTATTAATCAACAAACTGTCAGAAATGCGTATAGAGTCAGATAATATAAAAGAATTTACCGATTTTACCAGAGAAACATGCACGCAGCCCCACAAGCGCCGCCATCTTGGATGGTTAGACAAACCAAAGACGGACAAAAAAATCAAGAGCGTACAAGTGCCAATCTGCAGGTTTTAGGATATGGATCAGACCAGAGTAGTTCGTTTTAAACTTCCTATCTGTTAGAAACTTTTCATTTGCTTTTTTCTTACTTGATTTGAATAAATGTGTTCCTATCCAAGAAGAAACATTGTAAATTACATAAAATGTATCGTATTATTTCATATTCGACACTGTTCCTTTTAGTGGATTCTAATGCGGTACTTCTCTCAATTTTACTGATACTCTCTGACCGTCGCGCGTACAAACGTCACTGATTTACCTTAACTATCTTAATACGGCGGAGTTTGCTGATGTTTGCTGTCGTATTACTGTCAATTTGTACTAAAGGTATATTATTATTCTGAAGGACTAAAGTGGTGCAGATAACGTGAAGACCGAAATTACTTTGAGATGAGAAAAGAGTACGACAAAAACATTTTGCTTGCCAATTTGGTTAAAGGTTTACGGTAAAGCATGGCAGCCTCCTTGACACTCGTGAGATCAGCTAGCTAGAATGTTCTAGCGCATTCATGTTTCTGCGTTTATAGGGGAGTTAACTTGTATAGGGCTCAAAAAGCATCTACGTGTCCATTTACTGAACACTGTTTTAGAGGACTCTTGAAAAGGTAAGTTAGAAATAAACTCTTTTTGTCAACGAGATTCAATTTATCCGTAGCTAAATGAGAATCTGTTAGCAGTTGTGATATGCTCGGGCTATGGAGGACTGCTGTGTTTCTGTAATGTTTTTGTTTTTAGCATGACTCGTGCTAGCACCTTTAGAGTAAAGTTCAAATCTGTTTGTTGGGTTTGTTTCCTGTGTTTGGGGTTCATATCCTCAGGTCCTGTCCAGTACTACTGCACGCCATGTCTGACACCCAGTTGTCCTTGTGTTGCTGATTTTTCTCTTCAGCTGTGCACATCATGGCAGAAGACAGACAGGCCCGGAGATATCCCCAGAATCTCCAGGGGGTTCTGCAGCTGGCAGTGGAGGCTGGATCAGTCGCAGAGGGACCTGCCCCTGTTGAACCCATGTCAGAAGAGGCAAGTGTCTGTTAATTATACGTTTTATAAAATGAGAAGGATTTTGGCAGATAACCCTACGTCACACCTGGTCCCCACAGGACCTAAGAACGGTCTAATGAAGAGACGCGATTTTATTACAGTGTAACTCTTGCATCTTGTGTTCATAAACCTTAATCTGGTGCTGTATGTAAAGCTGAAAGGATTTGATCAATCGGTTAGTCGATGGACATAACATTGATAAGCATTAGGATAATTGATTCATCATTTTAATACATTTTTATGCAAAAAGGTCCAGATTAACGGATTTCATCTTCTAAAATGAGCATTTTTGTTTTTCTTTAGTCTTCTATGATGTTAAAATAAACATCTTTGAGTTTTGGACTAATGGTTAGACAAAACAAGCAATTTAAATATGGAACTGTGGGCTGTGTAAAATTGTAAAAGGTATTTAAAAGACATTAATTGCCCTTGACACAAGCTCTCTTCAAGTGCTAAAAACCATTTAGAGGCATTGTGTCAGCACACAGTAATTTGTGTTTAGCAGTTGTTTCTCATTATATTTCTATCGGAACCATTTGACCCAAAAATATTTAAGCCCATTTCCCCATAGGTTCTTCTGAAGTGAATCCCTTTGTTGAGTGTATTCGAACTCAGTCCTGGATTTTAGTTCATGTTTGAGACTTTGTTTTAAATGGTTAAACAGTTCCATCCTAGTTTTGTTTGGCAAACATTATTGTTCCCTTTCTTTGTTTCAGAGGAAAACATGGTTAAGAGAAGCTCTTGCAGATGTCTGCAAAGGGCAGATGGATGAAGTGGAGCAGATGAAGGTGTGCTTGGATGTCTTGCGGAAAGACGGAATGACCGAAAGGGACGGAGGAGGAGAGGAGGAGAGGAATGAAGAGGATGAAGATGAGCGGGAATCCGCCTTTGAGATGCTGTCAGAGTTGTGTGAAAACCTGGACAATGCTAGAGGTTTGTAATAAATGGCAAATGAGTTGATATTTTCCAAGCAGTCTATAAATGAGATGTTAGCATGGACCTAGAGCCACTTGCTAGGTGGAGGTTGTGGATAAGAATACAATTTGTTGGCTCTCTCCTGACTGTGTCCCCTCTTCCTCTGCTTCACAGACCTGATGACGCTTGGTGGACTGGAGTTATGCCTCTCCCAGTATCTGTCTCATGCCCAAAGTGGACTGAGGTGGCGTGCTGCCGAGCTTATCGCTTCCTGCGCCCAGAACATGCCGCAGGTGCAGGTCCACTTGCTCAGCATCGGGTCACTGCCAAAACTGCTGCAGCTGACGGACTTGGACCCCCACCCAACCGTCAGAGTAAAAGCCCTTTACGCTGTTTCATGTGAGTATCAAAGACAGTGCTGCGAAAATTCAGTAGAAAAACTGCTTGATGCTCAATACTGTCTAATTGAAACTGGCTGGTAATGACGCTGGGTAGTAGTTTAATAAATAAATAAGTATTGCTTTTAAGACAGCATTGAAAGAGTGGGTGTAAAACATTTAGACGAGATTGTAATGCTGTCCACATTCATGCCGCTTGACGTTACACCTCAGAACAAAACTCTAACTGTGTCCTGTTGGGACTTTAGGTTTGGTTCGGGAGCAGGAGGCAGGGCTCCAGGCATTCTTGTCCCATGATGGCTTCTCGGTGCTGATGCGAGGCATGCAGTCGGAGAGCGAGAAGCTCAGGACCAAGTCGGCATTCCTTCTGCTCAACCTGCTGACATCACATCCTGATCAGAAAGGTATGAAGGAGAGAGAGGCTTTTCAACAGGACAGGGCTGTTAAATGAAGCTACACTCCTCCAATTTGTTTGAGGTTTAGTAGGTCCTCAATGTCAAGGCAATTTAAGTTATAAAGTCCAATATCACAAATCACAAATTTGCCTCAGGGGGATTTACAATCTGTACATCATATGACACCCTCTGTTCTTAGACTCTCGATTCGGAAAATGAAAAACTCCCCAAAAATCCTTTTTTAGTGGGGGGAAAAATGATAGTAACCTTTTACGTCTTTTCTTGGCCAGGGCACTCTTGAAAGATTTTTTAAATCTCTAAGGATGTCCTGGTTAAATAAAAAGGCTTTAAATGGAATAGACCACATTGAGTTGAGCCACAGTATACAACATATTTGTCTGGATGTTAAACATTTTAATAATATGTTCAAAATTATGTTGTTTCTTTGATCTCACAGTATTCAGCAACGTTGCTTCCAAAATTAAAAAAGAATTTGAGTGCTCCTTTATTGTGGTAGGAGAGACTTCATGAGCCGGATCATCTTGGAGTGACTGATTCGTCCTCTCCTGCTTTATTAAGCATGTTAGCACTGACAGTGTGATGTGGCTTCTTCCCTGAACTGATTCTGGGACCTTCATTCATTTTGTGTCTGTTATAACTCTCTGATGCCTCCTTCCTGCAGACACAGTTGTCTCCATGGGTATGGTACAGCAGCTGGTATCTGTTCTCCGCACACCACATTCACCTTTCCATGAACATGTGCTCGGTGCTCTTTGCTGGTAAGAAACGCTCCCTACCTCGCTGTCTTCAACACTCAGAAGTTGACATTCATTCGTGGTTCACATTAGTGATTCTACCCTCTTGTGTTTCTGTCCAGTCTGGTTGAAGACTGTCCACAGGGTCTCAGAGACTGCAGGAATCCCACTCTGGGTCTGGAGGAGTTTCTCAGACAGCGATCCAGAGAGCTCCAAGGAAAAGAAGAGAGTCAGGTAACTCCTATGACTTTTGAGACTGATGGTAAAACTGGGTTAAACTATTGTGATAATTCAGCCCTTTGTCTTTTTTCATGTACAAAATTACTCCAGCTTGACTGCAAAATCTAGTTTTGTGCAAACGTAGTAATAAGTCCAAACAGAAAGCTATTAACGTTTGACCAAAACTATTTTCAAGAGCTAAGTAGATGTCAACATGTAGATGCTTTTATAAAAGAAAATGGCTGCATTTCAATTAAAAATGGCTACAATTTTATTTATATAGCACCATATCATAAGTTATTTCAGGGCACTTTTAACACATTCACATATAGTGTATTACATTTCTAGGCCAGTGAAGACATTGGATTAGGATTAGGCTTAATACTTGTCCAGGAAACGGCTTTGAAAATTAAATTTTTGTTTCCAACAGGAAGAACTGGACTTCTGTGAGCGTTTGAGGGTTACGTGTTTCCGTCCGCAGCAGTCCGATGACAGCGGGATGGATCGCTGAAGTCTTATTTACCTGTTTTGGTAACAGTGTGCAAAGATGTAACAGAACATTCATGATCTGGATCATGAATCAAAGCAATGTTTTTGTCTTTTACGACAGATTCTGTCCATGTTTTGCATGTAATCCAGGAGCTGGATTTTACTGTGTAAATAACAAATGTATAAAATACTTTTTCCAAGTTATTTTAGTCCTTCATACCTGAATTTTAATATCAAACCTCTCCATCACAGGTATTATGTGAAGAGACATTTCTATTTGCATTGTTAATATTGACACCGTTAATTTAGTTACATATACACATTTTAGTTGTTAGGTTTGTCTGAAGTCTCTGTGGTGAGGTGAAAGTATTTTCATTTCATTTTAGTCAGTTGTCTGACAATGAAGTCTTAGAATTATGGACATCTTTATTTTTTTACAACATTTATTTATTATTAACAAGGCAAATGGGAGTATTTACATATAATGGCCAGCTCACAAGTGCAAAACATTGCTACCACATGCATAGCCTACACATGAGCATGGTTGTCATGCAAAATCACTGATTAAAATATTTTGGCACAAATCACAGAATACACATTCTAAACTGATATTTATTGAGTCTCTTACTGTCTTGTTTGTCGAATGTGATATATAAAAATGTTATGACTGTTAGTATGTCTGACTGTATGTCTTATCAAATATATAGTACAATATCTTGACTCACAAGGTGCTCTTTTACTCCCATCTTTTAAACTCAACTAATAGCTGTCAGGTGCCGACCAGTAGGAAAACGGCCCTTGTTCTGCTTATCTTCCTATTTTCTTGTATTTCATGGGTTCAAATCAAAAGCTTCTAAGACCTACATAAAATATTAAAGGCAGTTTTAGGATGTTACCAGGGTGAGGGAGATACTTTAGGGATGCCAAAGGGATGCTATTAGGACCTCTTCCATTTAGCAAAGTCGTCCTTGTTCTCCACTGCCTTTACATCGCCCACAGCTATTAGCAGCTGTGCCAAATAATATGTCACCATGACAATAATTTGACCGTGCTCCATTGGTGCCGTCACCTTGAAAACTTGCAGAGCCAGTGACATGTCAGAAACCATGAAAGACAAACTTCCTAACAGTGTTGCTGTGTGGCCGGTTCTGATGGCTAATGCTCCCATTACAGTAATTAAGACAATGTAGACTCCCACAGCTGGAATTAGTATATCTGAGTTTGGTGTCTTCTGCAGGAATGGATATAGGTAGATGTAAAAACCTCCTCCCACCACAAACAGGATCAGATATATAAAACGGATCCAGGAGGAAGACCATGACGCATAACGATCGGAGAGGAAGGTGAGTGAGTACAGCAGATGAGCCACAGCAAATGCACCCATTCCTGAAATAGATGTGTGAGATGGTAAGGACATACAATAAATGAATTAGTAAAATAAATAGTAGGTAAACACATTAATTGTGCAGTGTCAATCTTTGCAGGTTGGATTTAAGAATTAGGCCTATATCACAGAGTTTCATGTTGACTGTTAAATCAGCCAAAAATGCTTAATTTGCATCTTAAAAAGATTCAGTTTGTGCTTCACGTGTAGAATAAGGCTCTTACCATGCAGAAAAAGCTCAGGCCATACCAGGCAGCAGTCACCAACGGCAGAGAAGAACAGTCCTCCTACCACACCCAGGACACTCTGACCCCCATTCCAGCTCAGCACTGCTGCTGCCAATAGGAGTGTTGGTGCTGATTTGACACCTGCAGACAGGATGGACGGGGGCAAGTCAGGAGCCCACAGGTAGAAGAACACGGCTGTGGACAAAAAGAAAGGCAAGAGGGAAAAAAGGAGAGCACAGGACTGATAGGGAGGGAGGAAGAAAGAGAAACGGAGACACGTCACAGCACTTTCAAGAGTAGGCTGAAATTATGATAATTGTATCCTTTGCACTTTGAGAAAGTTGTAGTAAGTAACAAACAACTATTGACCAATGACTGTAAATAAGAGTAAATGGTTTTGAGGTACCATATGTCTTCTCTGCCGCCTGTCATAGGCATCTGTGTCAAGGATGTCCATCGTCTCAGAGTCAGCACTGTCTTGGGCTCCAGCAGATGTCTCAGTCGGATGAACCTGTCCTGTTTTGTCACTTCTTTTTTCTTCTGTCTTTGCAGTTCTGCCTTTACCCTCTTGGTAACCAACACATAATCCTCAGATGTTCTTGCCTCGTTCTGCTGTCCCGTCTCGAATCTCTGCCGTGTCTCTCAGTCTGGTGGTATTTCACAGCTATGAACTTTGGACCGATCCTTGCCGTCTGATTGCACTCTGATAATCAATGTTCTCCCTGTTTTCTCTTTTCATGGACAAACAGCTGACCTTTGACCTTTTCAGCTGAAATATATCAGTGACATCAACACACGAGGGGCAAAGTTGAACTAGTTGTAAACTCATATAATAAAGGTCATTCTCTTACCTCACATGTGAATTTCTGATTGGTAATGACAAGTTAATTATGGGACGATGGCCACATTCTTACCAGAAAGGGAAAGAAGAAATCCTTTGAATCATATCTTTAAACCTTGTAGGTGATGCAAAATAAACTATTAATCTCTGCAACAACTATGACAAGATTTAGATCTGATGGAGTCACTACATTATGTCAAGGCTGGCAACACCAAACAAGTGTCACCATCAGATTTTCAAAACTGTTAAATGTGAAAGCAAAAATTCTGCTGCTGTACAGGATTACTTGCCAACCATGTGTAATATGTAATATATGACACTGGGGAATTGCAATCAAAGGATAATTGTAATGAAGGTCCTCTTCATTACTACTAGTGGTAACATGAGAGGTAGGACGGGTGAAGAAAATACACAACACATCTGAATGATTGAAGAGTTTATTGAGACGGATGTGTGTGTTGCAGGAGGAGGCTGTTAATGGTTGAGTTGGGACTAATCTGGAAATCTAAGCAGATGGTTAGAGGGACTAGCATTTTAGCATAATGTGCTCATATATAGAATATTGCCTGGGCTAAATTGGATGATTACATTGAGTGTGTTAAAGTGGTAGGCAGTATTGTCTGTATGGTGGTTCACGTACCATTGTGTTTCCTGTTCAGGCTGTCTGGACTAAAGAGGTTTCTGGGTACCTGAACACCAGTTTAAAGGTTCTGGGAGATACCATGAGAAGATGAGGAGGGGGGTGGATGAATGGTATTCTTCTATGTTAAATATTGGGGGGGGTAGTATAGTGGGGGAATGTGTGGAACAAGGATGTTTGTTATTTGATGGGAGAGTGGGGTATATAGGTTTTAACGTGGGGGGTTGAAGTGGTGTGTATTTTCAATGGTGGAAGTTACAGCGGCCCTATGCTGTGGAAATGGAAGTGGACGTCGTTAGCAGTAGATTATTTAAGGCTGCCAGTTTTATTTGGTGTTGTTTTTAGTTTAGGGGGAATTTGGGCTGCTGGGAGGATTTGTGGTGGTCGTCATAGTGTTTTATGGACCTGTATGTAATGTGGGTGAAACAAAGATGTGGATATGCACCTAACTCTAGTATCAAGTCTTATCAAAATCCAGCTGCTACATGGTCATCTTAACAATAATCTTAGTAAAGATAAAATGTTTGAGTTCACTAGATGGCCACGCTTCAGATATCTCAAAAAATGCAAGGGCCACAGCATTTTATATTGGAACAGAACAATTGTTCAACAATAGAGCTGTAGATATAAAATAAATACATTTTATTTTAATAAAAACCACATGGTTACATTGTGCATGCATAGCAAATAAAATAAATGTACATGTTCATTGCAGTACAGTACACATATTGTAAGAATCAATTTCTTTCTCATCTGTCATACAAAGTTTAGTTCTTTGTTGAACTTTACAAGAGATTCTGAATGCATCTGGAACTGCAACTGCAAACTGGAATTATGTAAATAGATAGAGGAGGAGCCCAGTGTGAGATTATTCCACACACTGAAGAACTAACAATGATTAACTTTGGAGTCAAACTTTGTACTGTGCTCGCCCACAATTCCCCGGGTTGCAGGCTGGTGGTTGGGAGACACACGGCTCTGCAGGGGGTGTGGGATTATCTGGTGAGCAGAGTAATAAATAGGAAACATTAAACTGATCAGGAAGAGACTGAGGGACATCAGATAGGAAGTAAGGTCAAAGCAGACGTGTATGTGTGTGTTGATTTGTGTTGTTAAGTTACAGGTGAATGTTCTGGGCTTTTCTCAGCATGTTTGTTTTCTCAGCACAGGACATGGCAACCAGCTCTTCCTCCCAAAGGATTGGAGTTGTAGGATACGGACATCTAGGTCTGAACTCCAACTTCCAAACTCCACACACACTTTCTGATATCCTTATGAATCCCTTGTTTCAATTCATTCTGTTGTAATCTTCTACCACCCAAATGAATCTTACTATCACAACGGTATCCTATTGTAAACGTTTTTACTGTGTGTGTGTGTGTGTGTGCGTGCTTCAGGGCAGCACCTGGTGGAGAGGATCCTCAAAGACGGAGCTGCTCTCAGTCTAACTCTGGCTTTTGTTTGGAACAGAAATGCTGACAAGCTCAAAGGATTAGTTTCTGACAAACTCATACTTGTTGATCTATCATCCTTTGCAGACAGGTGCAAACACATATATGTATTATAAACCCATATGCAAAACACAGTATTAGCATGTTATTTTATCTCTGTGCTAAAATCACTGTGTGTTTTTCAGGCGATGTGATGTGATTGTAGAGGTGTGCCATCCGCACATAGTGAAAGAATTTGGGCTTCACTTCCTGTCTCACTCTCATTTCATGGTGAGATTCTCCTCTGTTTGTGTGGGGGAATTCTCAGGATGTTTTGTTTACTGTCACTGCATTGATTTTGTAGCTATTTAAAAATTTCCCATATGAAAAGAGCTATTTTATCATGTGTTTAATTGGGAAAGCTAATAGATTTGACTGTGTAACAGAGAGATGCTGTTTAATCTGCATCAATCAATTAAGAACAAATACAGGGTGTAAACAGAATTTTTTTAAAAATGTAATCCTTGAAGGGATTATTATACTCACAGGTCTATTCTAAAGAGGAGGCGTAGGCCTAGTTATTGTTGTCTTTTTTTCCCTTTATTTTAGTCTGATAATGTATGATTTTCAACATAGTCGTATTGTTTTTCTTTTGTAAGATCACTGGTCAGAAATGCTGACACATATTTTTGTTTTAAACAATTTCCCTGTTAATCACAGAGTTATGGCATCCTCTTTGTGCCTCCTCCTCTCAGGTGGGCTCTCCCTCTGCCCTCTCTGATGCTGATCTGAACCAGAGGCTGCGTCAGGCAGCTCAGCAGCATGGTAGGACGCTCTACGTCCCCAGTGGTGCATTATGGGGAGGCTTGGACATCCAGAGGTTGAATGACAGTGGGGCCTTGAAGGTAACACTGGGGTAGTGCAGGTGCGGTGTTAGATAGGGAGAGGAAAGCATGCAGCCCCTGGATTAGACTTTGAGAATGAAAGTACAGCTGCTTTGTTTTCAATCGGCTCAGTTGGGTTAGCGTCACAAATTCTCAATAAAGAAATTTACTAACTGATGCCAAATTCATTATTTATAACACAGAAAACTAATTTAATCTATGAGTATTATGGGCATAATATTTTGCACTTTTGTACAACACGTTGGGCAGCTGGTACATGCTGACTGTAATATTGTTTCAAAAACCCTTTATTTTATTGGAATGTGGTACATTCACTGTTCATTGCAAAATGAGGATAATTTGTCATTTGTTAAATGTAAAGGGAAAATAGAAAATAACCTATTATTTTATTTAGTTCTTTAGGATATGAGTGTCTTTTTGTAAACTTTATTGTGCTCTGATTAAACTCAGTTTCTTCTCTTGACTTGTTTAAAGGCTTTGTTTATAAGAATGTCCAAGCATCCATCCTGCTTCCGACTGACAGGAGACGTCCTCTCTGATTGGACGGAGGGAGAGGGCAGGCGTGTTTTATTCAGAGGATCAGTGGCAGAGTTGTGCCCACTTGCTCCAAACAACGTTAACACCATGGCAGCAGCAGCAGTGGCAGCAGGAACACTCGGCTTTGCTGGTGTTCAGGGAGAGATTGTGTCTGACACCGCGTGAGTCTTTCTAAAAATCAGATTTTTACTGATGCAGTCTTTTCATATCTGCTTGAATAACACTTTGCATACCTCTTCATGCCCTAGGTTAAGTGACTATCATGTGGTGGAGGTGGAGGTGACTGGGCCTGGTGGCTTCTCTGTACACACAGTGAGGAGGAATCCAGCCAGACTCGGAGCTGTAACCGGCAGTGCAACATACAACTCCTTCTGGAATAGTTTACTTGGTGAGCTCGCAAACACGTCCTCAAACATCCTGATGGATCCTCAACCTGGACAACCTGTGACAAAAGAATCACAAGAAAAGTCTGAGGAGTCTTGAGATGATTAATGGGGTTGAACAGAAGGCAAAACAAAGTTCTGCTAAAATAATGTGTATGAACTTAGACTTTTCTCTAATCTTTTCTTTTTTTGTGATATAGTGGATAATGATGAATGAATAATGATTAGAGGTTGAATGTCTTTGTTATCTTTAACAGTATGTTGAGTTTTATAAGTTTATCAAATGTCTTTTTCATTTAAAATCTTAATTTGAAAGGTAACTAGTAACTGCAGCTGTCAGACACATTTGGTGGAGTAAAAAGAACAATATTTTAAGGTGCCCCTGTATTCTAGGGGTTAAAGCGCAGACAATTTTTGTTTTCTCTTCTTCACTTCCTGTCACCTCTCCATTGTCTGTAATAAATAGGCCAAAACATACATTTAAAAAAGTATAGTATTTCCCTCTAAAATGCAGTGAATTACAAGTATAAAGTTGCATAAAATGGAAATACTCAATTAAAGTACATGTACCTCAATAGGTGGGTGTTTAGGCCAGAATTAAAGAATATATTTAGTTGGTTTTGTGCAAGTAAATTAACTGCTGTTTTTATTGGTTTTATATTTTTTTCTTACAGTTTGCAAAGGTCATGGGGGCAGAGTTTACTTGTGCTGAAGCAGTCGAAAACTCCAACACAGCAAGAAGATCCACTGTAAAGTTCCAGATAAATCAGATGGTTTATAGTGGATAGGTTGTGTGGCTGGAGTCACTGAATCAGTGTTACAGAGAACTTGAAAACCCACAGGCCGTTGGATGTTTGTGTTCCAATAAACTGCATGCATACAAAGAAACAAGAGCCAGTTATTATTTGTAAGAACACTTATAGGTATATATATATATATATATATATATATATATATATATATATATATATTTAAACTTTATTATAAGTTCATCTGGTGCAAGATTGTAAGAAATTATAAAACTCTTACATGGAGTGCAAGTATTTGCCTGTCCTGGCATAAACAAGTAGTCAAGCTCCTTTTCCAGCCCTTTCTCGTATGTCCTTCACCTGAAAACATGGTTGCTCTCAGGACATAGTCCCTTTTTTCCCTCTTATTTGTCTCACCGCTACTTCTTTCACAAATAAATCCTTGCTGAAACAGGGAAACCCAGAATAACCATATCTCCACACAAGCCCACACACAGACAAATAAAAAGAAGTGTGAGGTTATTCATTGGTGATCATCACTGAAAAGGTGTGATATAAGGCGCAGGAAGAAAATGAAAACACACAAGCAACACTATTCTAAAAATGATATGACTAACAGCTTTTTGTGTTCTGATGCAATTTGTTGGTGTGCATGTGTGTGTGTTCTACATTTAATTTCCATCCTGGGAAGTTTTGTAGTAAACAAGGCATTGAAACGAAAGAAGAAAATGCTACGAGAAGGTGGACAGTTGAGTTTGAAGCACTGTATCATCACCACACTTGTAAGCCAAACACAAGTAAAAAAAAAAAAAGGTGCTCTTTGTGGCTACTCACAGCAGCTAACACTGTCTTTACATGGGTCTTTTTTTAAACCAGGAAAATAGCTGTTTCTGCTTTGACTGGGTAAAGATGACAAGCTGGTAAAAAGGATGGTTATGTTGTTTTCCCTGCTCTGACCCACCCTTGAATCAAGTATAAAAAACCCTCCAGAGACTCATAATAATCCTGTTATTTTTTCAGTGCTTTATACCTAAGTTATCCAGTGTTAGTACACTACAAAATCCAGCAATCCTGATTTGTCTTCCGTGTTGAGCTGTCGTTTAGCCATTTCTAGCTACTGCATTTACGCCACAAAGCAAACTGGTTGCTCTGCTCGTGTAACTGAAACAATACCAAAACATCAAACTGACAGTGACATGATCTTTTAAAAAGATTCTGAGGTACACACAGGTTGGGAAGACACAGTGATGCAATTTTTCACAACAAGCTGATATTAAATTTATCACTCACATTCATACAACTGCACTCATTTATAAAGTTTGTACATGGATGACTTTTACCAATTGCCACAGATAAAGTTTCACCAGTGAGGTTTAACATGTACTAGATGTATTCATGTGTGTGTGCGCACGCGTCTCAGTTTTTCTCGCTTGTGACACCATCGCCGTTTCCATTGGCCCCCTGGACAGCAGAAGACTTGTTTTTGAACGGTAGGGCGTAGGGCTGGCGGATGTTCACCCGGTCCTTTTCTGCCTCCAGATCCTCATCGTAGCGTTCGTCTTCATTGTTGTCCTCAGCCTCACTGTGGTGGGGGGAGGAGTGGCGGGACAGAGACGGAGACGGTGGCACAGAGGCGGGTCGTGGGTAACGGAAGCCCGAGGTCTGAGGATGAAAACCAAAAGGCATCAGAATCTCAATCAGTGGGTGGAGGTGTACGGATTTTATTTTCATGAATGTAATAGACAACTCTAAATAACAATCAAAGCAGGTGAAAGCTCAGCATCTCCCATCCAAAGACAAACAAGCTGACTTACTGAGGTGGGCTCATGAAGTTCATACATGTAGGTGTCAGGGAAGGCTTTAGCCAAGGCCATATGACGGGCAGATATATAATACTAGTGCAGAAAACAAGAAAAACACAACATTAATTAATTAATCAAGTTGTCACATGAACAAAATTAGACCTTGGGGTTTGAAATCTCACCCTGCCGAGGTATCTCCAGTCCAAGAGTTCACTCAGACGCTCAGTCCGGTTCCTCTGGATGATCCGCTGGCGCCGGCTCTGCTTGCAGAACTGAAACAGGAAGGAAGTGAGCTGGTTACACGACTCGTCGACCCCCCGAAACCGCCGGTCCAGGATGTAAATACCTGCAAAAAGAAACAGCATTGTGTAAAAGAAAAGCATCAGTTATCCCTGTACATCTATTTAAAAACAAACTTTGAGAATCACAGTGAATTGAAAAGATTCTAGTATGAGAAACGCACCATATGCTGAGGGGTCTGCTATATGTTCCTCCATGAAACAGCCAAAGCCTGACAGGTTGGTTGAGATTGATGGAATTCCCATGACTGTGCACTCAGCTGACGGTGACAGAAACAGTAGGACCCGATTAGCATTTTAATATTAGACAACATGCCTGTACACATAAATACACATTGTCATCATGCACGAGTCATACCTGGTGTGTATCCCCAAGGCTCATAGTAAGAGGGGAAGACGCCGAGGTGGCAGCCTCTTACAAACTCCTCATAATCCATTGGAAGCAGAGGAGAGGTGGACGAAAGGAACTCTGGATGGAAGATAATCTAAAGAACAAGTGAAGCCATTCAGTATCAGAGGATACATGAATATTTGCCGTTGTGAGCGGCAAACTCATTCTCCACCACAACATGACGCTCTTTAAAGTCACAGTGTGGAGGGATAATCACTGCAGAAACTCGAATCACGTGTGCTCCTGAAAGAGGTAGTGATGTACCAGCTGGTCCATCTTCTGCTCACCTACACATTCAATGCATTATTACCCATGTTACATACAAAGGTGAGAAGAAATATTCAGGGGTGCCAGTGTGATTCTTTTGTTTGTGGCTTAGGCTGTTTATGGACGACTGATAACTAACATACCTTGACACGGTCAGCAGAGCTGTTGAAAAGGCCGATACGGCGGACACAGTTAAGGATGGGGTCGCTGCTGTCCTCTAGCATGTTGTGGGTACAGACTGGAGGCTGGCATTGTCTCTGAGTCGCAAAGATGGCACGCTTCATTATGGTGAAATCCTCTTTGTCCAGCATCTTCGACACATCTGGCAGCTGCCCACTAATGGAAACAAGCATGTTTGAGACTGAAAAGGAAACTTGTAAAATAAAACGCTTGATCAGCTGGGACCTCATTTGTAAAATCTGTGTTTGCATTTCCCAGTTATTTATATAATAAAAAATAAAAAAATAAAATAGACTATTTATTAGCATGTATAAGTTTTAACCAGCTCATTTAAACAATGGCGATTCAAAGTAGACATATTGTTCAGGATTCGTCTGAGTTGGGTTGTCGCTTACTCTCTTCATACTTTGTATTTGATGGTGTTATAGGACAGGTCATTCCTTCATCTTGAACTTACACTAGAAGTGACTCATAAAGTTTCTTTCCGAAGCGTTCCTTCACAGTCTGAGCAGTATCCCTGCCAGGGACACAAATAAAAAGAATACAAGTATATTAAGACTACACTTCACAAAGTTGAAGCCAAGATGCCTGATTTGTATCAAGACAAATCAAGATGTGTTTTGGTTTAGATGTGTAGCTGTGCACTTTTGGTTAGATATGTCACCTGCATGTTCAACATAAGAAGAAGCCTCACCAGAGCTGTTTCCTGACAGCTTGGCCCTTCAAGGTCTCCACATTGAAGTTATTTGTTCGAGCTGGCATGATGAAGAATGCTATGACGGTCACGTCACTGTGATTGACCTGCAACAGGAAGACCATACAGAAACATTTTTACACTTAGAATCCACGTGAACGCGCACACATCAAATAACACACACTTACTCTCAGTAGATAGTTGAGTCTGGCTAAAGCTTCCAAGAAGATGTCGGCTCCTTTGTTGGAGAACTCATACCTTCCAGCGATGAAGAGGAACAAACACTTGTCCAGGTTGAAGTCAAGGTGCCTGTCAAACCAAACACAAACCAAACTCTAAGTGTAGCACTTACAATGTACACATTCTGTTATCAGTATCATTGTTCACTAAAATAGCTTAACAAGTAACAATAACTAACTATGTTTCAGAATTTGATTCGTCTTTTTCATGTCAGACAGAATTAATTTGATGAAAAGCATGGAAATACCAGTAAAACTACTTATTTCCATTTCAGTTCTTAAGTTTTACTGTGATGTGTGTTTTAGGGTCTCTGACCCGTAAAAGTGGCCCCTGACGAACTCCTGAATCCGATTCTTGCTCTGAGCGTGGAGGTTTTGAAACTCGTGCACAGCTGAGAACTTCTTCACGTTGAGCCCGTTGGGAGTGACGATGTCTGTTTTTGAAGGGAAAGATTAAATGCAAAACATGCGCAGAAATATCAGTTAAACTTTAGTTAAGTATTTAATTAGCTGGGTAGCTAAATTTGAAATTAGCTACCATAAAATCACTCAAAATGATGATACACTGAAACATTCCGTAAGAAAGAAGTGAGAAATACATTATCTGCGTACAGTAAGACCTGCTTGTCCGGCCAGTGTCAAGTGAGAATAGAAGGAACAATGTTTCTGAATTTCACACATTAATTAACCTCCACACACCTGGTTTCCTCTTGAGCAGGTGCTCGGCCTCAATGGCTGTGATCTGTGACACAGTGGTGAAGACGTGGGCACAGTGAGCAGCCGCTCGCTCCAAACAGTAGCGGTGGTAGATCTGTCTATCGCCTGCTTCCTTATCCACGTTGAACTAAAATAAAAAAAAAAGAAAGAGAAAATTGCTTTCCAACAGTTAAATGTCCTCTATTTGTTTGTGCTTATTTTATTACATTCCTGTATAATAAAATGTACACAGGTACCAACACGTACATCAGCGAGCTTGTTATAAAAGTCCACGTTTCCAGCACAGAGGTATCGACCCAGAAGCGTGGCGTGAGTGGTGAAGATGGTCGCGATGGGCAGCTGTCTGTGTCTACACAACACCAGACCCAGGCCGGCCAACCACTCATGGAAATGGGCCACGATGTGTGGAGGCTCCTCACACTGGGCTGCATACTGCATGTATGGGAGAACACAGGATCAATATGGACTACACACCAACTTGCATTCAAACACAACTTATTTTTCCTACGTGTTCGAGGGTTTTGTCAGTTCTCTTAGTGTGAGCTGCTGACCTCTCCCAGAAGCCAGGCAGTCAGGAAGCCAAACAGCACGGCATCGTTGGCCTCGCGGTCAAACCATGGCACGCCGATATCACAAAGTTCCCACAACTCGCTCTTCCAGCTGTCCAGAGACCAGGCAGTGAACGCCACATCAATCAGAACAACATAGGGACTGCCCTCGATAAGCCACCGCCCAAAGTAGACCTAAATGGAGTGAGAGTGAAAATGTATTCTTAAAATAATAAATAAATATACATTTCTTCATGCCACACACCACCCATGGATGAGGGCATATTTGTTTCCTTCATACAATTATTATTTACATATTTTTGTGAGAAAACTTTTATGAGTTGTGGTTAATCAATCGGCGAAGCATCATTTAACAACAAAAATAGTATAAACCACTCAAAGAGTTGCAGCTGCATCTTACATTGTTTGTTTAATTCATTAATCAGCAATTTGCTTTTACCAGGTTTTTATATGCAGATAAATGGGTTAGACCTTCCATCTTTAACCTAAAAGTACTTTATTTGCTAAGCACACAACCCACTAACAAAAACATATTCCAACCACACAATCCAAGATTAACCTTGAGTTTGTCTTGCTGACACAGAATCACATCAATCTTCAAGTACGACTAAACTGGAATATGGGACGTAGTTTAATGTGCCAACACAGGACCTCAGTTTCATGAAAGAAAAACATGTTTTCAGTCAAACTAACTGTCCCTTTGTTGCTGGTCGTGAGCTTAAAGGTCGCATGATTTAAGGTAAACCAGATAAGCTTTGTTGAAAAGGCTGCACTATCCTTTTAAAAGCGTACCACTAGCACCCCTAGCCTTGACCCATCATTCCACAGCACTCCCAGAGCGACACAGCACAAAGCTTTAAAAGACACAAAGACACACACACACACACACACACACACACACACACACACACACACACACACAC
>JAVQJL010081245.1:0-15715 GCA_036024295.1 Nannoperca obscura | reverse complement strand
TACGAGATACATTTAAAAACAGAAAGCATCACAGGCCGACATATTCTGCACACTTATGTTCATGTAAAAGGTGCAGAGTGCCCTTTTTTAACCTGGTTTGGATCCTTGTGCAGTGGGACCCCATGATCACCACTCTCCCAGGCCTTTACCTCGTCTCTGTTGGATTCATCAAACCCGTGGTGTGGCTAGCTGACCTGACAGGCGCGGTGGTGTGTTCCACGGCCATGCTGCGCTTCATCAACCTGCTGTTCAACTGCGGCAACCTTTACCTGCTCTACCTGCTCATCTGCAAACTGCACCTCAGGGAGAAGGTACGGATCCAGACGGTGAAGAGGGCAACGCGCGAGTGCTCTTGTTTGTCTTTTTTTGTTTTCTGATATCACGTTTCCTCTCTTCCAGGCACGAACGACCTCACGCCGAGTCCTGTCAGCGTTGTCTCTGTCCACCTTCCCTGTGCTCTACTTCTTCAACTTCCTGTACTACACCGACGCCGGATCTACTTTCTTCATCCTCTTCACTTACCTCATGACGCTGTACGGCTGCCACAAGGCCTCCGCCTTCCTTGGCGTCTGCTCCGTGCTCTTCCGCCAGACAAACATCGTCTGGGTGGCCTTCTGCACGGGCACGTTGGTGGCCGCCAAAATGGACGAGGCCTGGAGGGTGGAGCATACGAAAAAGAGGGATGAGAAGTCTCCTCCGTCCCAGGTCCCTCTGTCGTTCAGTGGAGCTAAGAAAGTGGTGCATTTCGCGCTGGAGTTCCTCACCTCGCCCAGCCACGTGAAGGCCGTGCTGCTGGTGGCCTGGCCTTACGCACTGGTGGGCGTGGGTTTCCTGGTGTTCGTGGTGCTGAATGATGGGATAGTGGTGGGTGACAGAACGAGCCACGAGGCCTGCCTCAATTTCCCCCAGCTCTTCTATTTCTTCTCCTTCGCCCTCTTCTTCTCCCTCCCCGTCTCTCTTTGTTACTACCGCGTCCTTCGCTTCCTGCAGGCTCTGAAAAAACAGCCGTTGTTCTTCCTCCTCGTCACGGGCGTCTCCTTGCTCCTGGTGTGGAAATTCACCTTCGTCCACAGGTACATCCTGGCAGATAACCGCCATTTCCCCTTCTATGTGTGGAAGAGGCTTTTCGAGAAGCACGAGCTGGTGCGCTTCCTCCTTGTCCCCGCGTACGTGTTTGCAGGGTGGAATTTTCTGGACTCCTTCAAGTCTCGCTCTCTCTTCTGGAGTTTGGCGTTCGTGGCGTGCCTCCTGGCTGCCACGGTGCCCCAGAAGCTGCTGGAGTTCCGGTACTTCATCGTTCCCTACCTGATGTACCGCCTGCACATGCCCCTCCCCTCTCTCCCCAGACTCATTGTGGAGTTTCTTCTGTACATGGCGGTCAACGCCGCCACACTTTTCATCTTCATCAACAAGACCTTCCACTGGCCGGACAGCACAGCCACGCAGAGGTTCATGTGGTGAACAAGAGAGTGAAGGGAAGCATCTGATATAATTCAAACAAGATGTCGGTATCACAGGATTTCACCAGAGAACCACAGTACACATGACATTTCAGACATCAAAGAAAAGTCTCTGTTACATCTGTAACAGCTCACATTATCACCATGTTTGTGCAGTATAACCAAACGGTGTTTGGGATAGTGTATAGTAATGGCCATGGCTTCCACTGAGAATCAGTATTGCTAGTTTTAATGCGACGGCAGTGAAAATCAAAAACCTTTTTTAAATCTTAATGTTTGATGCCGAAGGGTTTTACGGTCCAGCTATGCTGTATTTTGCTTTCAGCGACAAAGGCTAGAAACCCTGCAGCAAGCCGGCTACACGTTTACTGCGAGTCAGTTCACAATCACACCAAGAGTATTCAAAGAGAATTTCGTTTTGTAAAAGTTAGTACAGTTTATGGCTTAGGCGAGCTAGACAGTACAGCAGTAGTGTCGGTGTTGTAAATCCGTCGGCACCGGTCTGAGTTCTGAAGGTCTGTCCTGATGAGAGTTCACTGTGGATAAAAGTTGTTTCTGCTGTACAGTAACAATGTCTGGTTGAAATGTTAATCCTTCTCCAGCGTGGTAACGTTTTCAGCAGGCTTCTGGGAATCCACCCGGCTTTTCTTACCGCAAACTGTTTTTTACTTTTAATGTAAATACTGTATGCACTTCTGTGAATCGACCTCTGTTGAGATAACTGTTGACGTGAGCTGTAAATATGACTAAAGAGACCAAAAACGACAGCCATATTGTAAACTTCAACATTTGTATTGTACGAGATGGTTTTTTTGTAATAACATTTTTGCTTTCTGATGGACACATTGTGACCCACAGACAGGTTTATAATCATGGGACTAAAATAAGAATAAGATATATGTTGTCCTTTTTGACCAAGCCATAAAGAAGTGTCGTTCATTGTTATGTATGTGTATAATGAACATGTTGTTTGTTCAGGTAAATTTTTTTTGCACTTTGTGGTTTCATAGATAATGTAATGTAATAGGTGATGTCATCTTGCCTTCTGTAGGTTTCCCCTCTCTGTTTTGATTTGCATTGTGCCTGATTTGTGTGTCTGTGTGTGTCTGTGTGTGCGTGCACGTCTGGGTGTGTGTGTGTTTAATCCAGTTATTTTTCTATGTAGGTACAAAGGCGTTCCACACTCAATGTGCATCCAGCTGTATGCTGCTCCCCCTGTTGATACAATCTTGTGTAAACCTTTAAATAAAATCACATGCAACATCAAGTCTCAAGGTTATTTATAAAAGCAGCAAAGTATAAAGATTTTTTTGGAAGACAATATATTGGAATAATGGGTTCACATCATGGTTATTAACTATTGTATAGCAAGGTGTCTAACCTCAGCAGATCAGCCAGAATCAGTCACTAGGAGGAGCTACAAGACAGAGCAAGCACTTTACCATTAAGGAAACAGTCAGACATGTAAATTCCACTCTGTAGCCCTAAACGATGCTTCCACAGCCGAGCAACGGTTAGTGTGGAGCCAGCCTCGAAGATGGTTTTCTTTTCATGACGTTCAAATGATCTGCCACTTTCCACTCTTAAACGCCAGCGCCTTCATGTGAAATGACATTACAGGCAGACAAAGACGAGCACAGAAGAAACCCAGGCAGCCAAATTGGATTAGCAGGATCCGAAATTCTACAGTACGTAATGTTGACAATAAAACGTATCGATTCTCTGTTGCTCATGGTGATTTAAAACAGTCTTCTTAACTTTGCGAGTGAAAGCCCAGTTTGGGAGGAAAAAAGAAAAACTAAAATGCACAACCAGCTCACAGGAGAAACTAATACAATCATACTGGGATGATGATACAAATATTGATTATGCTATTCAAATGTTCTTGTGTGAAGGTGATACAGTATGTGTTGTTTGCTTTGCACGAGAGTGCTTGGAATATACATTTTTACTATTTCTTTTGTATTCTGGCTTTGACTAAACCTCCCTGACTCTCTCTTTGCCTTTTCACTGTCTCGTTGATTTTCACTTTGGGGATGACGAACGCGAGTCTTTTCTCACCACTGTGCTCTGGCATTTTGAAAAATTACAGCCCAAGAGGGAGGGCGCTCCCATCATTATTGGGTTTGTTTGATTTTCTGATGCAGTTGTACTTTGTCCTGGTCTGATTAATTAATCACTGATTGCATTTCGAGGAAAACGGGTAAAATGATGGTGTGCCCCCCAACCCGCTGATACCAAAGTTACAAAATGACACTGATTGGCCCTGAGGATAAGGAAGTTCTTTAACAACAAAACATTTGAAGAATCAAAAAAGCATATTTGAGGAGTTAACAATATTAGAGTCAGTCAAAAGTCATGTAAATTGTTCCTTTTCCTGTCGGTGGCTGAAGTGGTGAGTCGTCTCCATGTTTTGTTGACAGCAGCTGGCAGGCTAATGCTGCATTCAGGTCACATTCACGTTACACCGTCGTTTTGTGTGTATGTGCACATGTACACACATGCAAACAGAACTGCATAACACCAACACACCTTTCTATTAACTTGTGCGAGCATCAGAGGCTCTGAGCAATTCATTTGGAGTGGGGCTTCAAGAAGGAGCGATTTCTTTTCTGGAACCAAAAGAGGAAAACACACAACGCAGAAAGACACTGAGATAGATTTGTTTTTACAGTTTGTTACTTAATCATTTGCTGAAGTTGCAAGAGCAGAAAATAACTATGATGAGAAAAGATGGAGGATTAGGGAGAGAAAAACTGATTTAAAGGTACATCACAGCAAAGTAAGGATCTCGTTACAAAAGGAATCTCTAGATGAGCCGCGCTGAGGATGTCTACGTGGCTGCTCTAACCTGTTATTAACATGGATGCCTGAATGAAAAGCAAGACATTCCACAAAGCACACGCGATGCACGGAACCGTTACCTCAACACTAGTGTTAGTTGTTGTAGTACCGTGAAAAGTTGTCTTTATACAACCATGGAAAAGAAGACGATGCAGTCATCTTGATTCTGATTGGCCAAAGGTGTCTCAAAAAGATGTGTGACAACAGCTTTCTGAAACGTCTCTGTTCTCACTCCAATCTATGGGAAATTGCTCTGTCCACTTGACCCCCCCCCAAAAAAGATAACTCTTCGGATCTACACAATTAAGTAAATTACATATTTTGTTACGCTTTAGCATTAGCAACTCATTCAACACCTCAAATCATGTGTACGGCAGTTCTGTAGAACAAATCCAAGTATTACTGAACCATCTTCTTCAGTTTCTCTCAGTTTATTAGAGTCGCTGGCTGAAGAAGCAAAACACCGCCTCGAACTGTCAGTGACATTATTGTAAAGGCAAGCACATGCCATTCCTGATAATTATTATCACCCCTACAGTGGGTGGTTACAACCGAGACCTTTTCATTTCTCACTCTGCCTCCTCTGCTGGGAGCACGGGGGTCATTTGAGTTAGAGCTCAAAATAAATGTCTCTCTTTTATAAAGAAGCCAATATCAACTCAAGGCCTCTTTACACTCTTTGTGGTGTGGTCAAGAAAATAAAGCTCTTATAATACAGTGTGTCATTTGATTGTCGCACCACAAAAACATTTCCTCTACAAACAAGCGAATTTTGCTCATAACAAACAAATTAATTTGTTAATGGAGCAAGAAAAAGTAACCAAGACTTGATAAGACTTCTTGATACTGGCCTGTGAAGCACCATCTGACCTTAGAGAGTCATTGAAAATTTAAGAAACTGAAACTAGATTTCGCCTTGATGGCGAGGAGCTTTCCCAGGAAGGCCAGGGTATTTAAAGAACACCTGGTGAATCACCTTATAAAGCTGAATGTGTTTGCAAACTCTTGCTGATTTACACTCAAACCAACATTAGTATTCATTTGGAGTCGTCTTCCTGGCCAACTGCCGAATGGAAGTTTAGCTCTTGGCTAAAGTGCCACGGAAATATCTGGCTCTTTCTGATAAATGCTCCACTATGTTCACCAGCTAGTTGCTAGCCGTTTAGTGAGAGCCAAGAAGCCTACAGTCGGCTCATCAGAGCTTTTACACTGAACACAGCGTCCTGTGGAATCTGAAACATAGGTCTGGAAATATCACTGATGAGAGCAGCGAGACTCAACCAAAACAGAAAAGTTATAGGCCATAAAACCAAACCAGTGAGATGAAAGATATTAAAATGCTCCATATGTGATAATAGGTGATAATCCTCTGTGGGTTTGTCACTAGTCATTTCCATTTTCCATTGTTAATATAAAAATATTGATTAGTGCACCCTTAAATTGTTTCAAGAACTTTCTATAATCAAGTGCAAATAAGTGTCCCGCTTACTCAGATATATACTTTGCAGTGAAGACGGTATCTTTAAGTAAAATAAAACCCAGTATAAATACAATATTTTATCTGATTCACATGATTATGTGTGATAGTTATGTAACCCAGTATTTACATTTGTTTGTTGTCATCTAACTGGAAAATATATTGAATGTCAAATCAAGAAAGGAAAATCAGGACCAGTTTAACAGTCTAATGAAAGCTATGAAATATTTTGAGGTAAGAAATATTAAGAAATAACCATCCTTAACATATTATGACTTTTGGGGCCTTTTTTACAGAGCATACTGGTGTTCACAGGTGACCTCAGTGGTGGTGACAAACCGAAATCTCCAAATAACAACTTGCTGCATTTTTCCTTGAACCAATTATAACTTGTACTAGATGAATGTTCCTTCTCATTTATTTTTTCCCCCTTGAGTCCGATAGGAAAGACACATACCCGGCAAAGAACAAGTGTATGTGAATGTGTGGAGTCAGCGGAGTGGCAGAAGTGAGGTCGTTGCTGTCAGATGACTCTCCAACTCCTCCGACACTCTCGACCCTGTCGCTGTACATCAGTCAGCTTCCTACACACACGTCCACGTGTCAACACACATACATGTGTTCGTGTTCACATGTACTGGGAGAAGCTCACACTCTCAGACGACTTCATGTGTGGCTGGAGAGACTAGAAGCACGACGCAACTGAAATTCACCAGATTACCCATTGATCTATTGCCCCCTCCATACACACACACACACACACACACACACACACACACACACACACACAAACCTAGAAGGCAATGAGGCTCCTAGCACCCCATGCATCTGCCTCCTGTCTCGCTGCATAATGCATTGCTAGCCGAGGTGGAAACGCACTTCTCACACGGTTAGAGCCACACAGAAACGCTCAGCTGTGATGCATAATATATCAAGCCAGGTTAAGGAGAGCAAGCGGCTTCATATGTACTGCTAATTGAGACAGAAGCTAGGTTTCTGTGTATGTCTTAGTGTGTGTGTGTGTTATTTCTACTGATTAAACACAGCAAGCACAATAAAAACCATTATTCAACTGAATGGCCAAGTTTGCGTTTTGTCCCACTTAATTGCTGTTTGTGGACTTTAATGAAGAAGCACGACCTGTGTTGTAGCTCTTTCTCCCTGTGTTTCATTTGATTTGTTTCAAATCAGCTGAAATGAAAGAGAGCTGACGCATTTTTTTTACATTACAGAACTCTTACGCCACCTAATTTCCGTTTCACCCCCATTATCTCTCATTATTACTTAATTATTAGTAAATTGTTTTGAGAACATGACTTAATAAGGTTGCAGTTGTGTGTATGTAAGGTGTAGCTAGGACAATAACCAGACTAAGAGTTTACAGCCATGCTAGCTGCGCTGTGATGCTCTACAGTGGTGCTTTGAGCCAAATGCTAACATCAGCATGCTAACATGCTCATAACGACAATGTGAACATGTTGATGTTTAGTATGTATAATGTTGATCATTTTCACCATTTTAATTCAAAAGCATTAGAACAACATTTAAAGGGCCAGTTCACCCATTTTACAAATGATAATTAGTTACACATGATAATAGAGAGTGCTACTCAGCCTCTGAAAACAGTTGTAATGTTTTCTGTGGCTCTGGGAGGAGCTTGCTAAAGTCAGATATATTTTACGTCAGTTTGGACTCGGAGACAAATGTTTTACATAAAGTCTGTGTTACAATCAATGGGGTCATGGGTATACAAATCTCAAAGTCTGAAGAGTTTTTGAAGATTGTGACTATACTTGTGCCGCATAGTGTTCCACCATTCTTGCAAGATTAAAGTAGAATACAAAAAGTAGCACAATGAAGAGGAAAATAAAATAATCTTGAGCAATAAGTGCCACATTGCTCACAACTCTGCACTTGACAAAAATAGAAGTCTCATTTAGACATATGCTGTAAGGAAAATAATGTTTTAACACAATCTTTGAAGCTACACAATGGACCTGACACACCAGCTATGTGCCATCTCATATAGCACCTTTAAGACGTCTATTTATATAAGAATGGTGGGAGTTCAGTGGGCGGAGTGGCCAAAACATGTGTTGTGTTTTATTAACGGCACACAGTAATTATGCAACCTGCCCACATTCAAATCACTGTTTCTAACATGCTGTCTGTAAAAGTTTGACGGTGTTGTGGGGGATGTGTGTGAGAGGATTTGGTGATGTTGAGATTTGGAGTCCTGATGCCGACTCCATGTTTAGAAAATGCCTCTCTGCATTTAGTATTGCACCAACCACCTGATTTCTTTCTTTCTTTTTCTTTCTTTCTTTAATTTCTGAGCAATATTCAAATGAGATCCAACTTTAGCTCTGTCTCTCTGGCAGGTTGCTAAGCTACAGACTGTGTCAGGAAGTGACAAGCGAACATAATTACAACCCTGGTTGACAGACACCAACCACAGTGTTCATTAGACTTACTCAGGCATTAAGACATAACGTCTTTTGAAAGGACAAAAAACTTCACACAATCTTTTGTATCATCTAATTGCCACATAATCACTTGGTGAATAACTATTTTAACAATTAAGGAGCAAAGGTATTATTTCTTGTTTCCTCACAGTATTGATGGTAATATGTAAGTGCTGAGTATTGTGTCTTGTTGTTGCATTTTGAGCATTTTCTGAGCGTGAAAACACATTCAGATTTTATATTATTGCAACTTAAAGGACACACAAATAAAAAAATTAATTAATTAAATTTGTCTTCGCTGTTGCTCATTTCCTCCAGGTATAGTTTGCTGTGCATTTTGTGTTTTGCTCAACTGCTGTTAATGAGCAGCGCTACTCCTCTGTGGTGTGTGTGTGTGTGTGTGTGTGTGTGTGGTGCTACTATATGTTCTCTCTCTCTGCTGGTGTTGCATTAGATGTTGATTGACAGTGATATTAGCACCTTTCCCTCACTCTGCCTCTCTTCGCCCCTCAATCAATCCCTCCATCTCCTCTCTTTGCCTCAAGGGACGTCGGGAAAATTAAGCTATTTAAAGCAGCCTGAGGCACAAGGCTCTCTCGCATGTGCAGAAAAAATATTGCATTTTAAATCTTACAAATAATTAGTTTAGCTGATGATTGTGGCAGAAAACAATAGCGTAAGGTGTTATTGCCTTAGTATAATCAGTCTGGGTCAATCTTTAAACTATATTATGTAACTTATTTGACAAAATATAGATAAATTATACCTCAAATATCAGTTTGTCAGTGATGTGTAAATGCTGAAATCTGTTTCCATAAAATTAGCTTTTCAGTGATCTTCGGTATATCTTGAGTGTGTGTGTACTTTTTAACGTAGACATGGCCAGAAAAGAGCTGGTTCCAACTGTAAAGGTACAACTGGGGGCCACAATGTAAGGAGTTGAGTGGCTGTTTTAAAAAACCCAGCATGTTTGGCCTCAGGTTATGGCAAGATACATGACAGGTGCAGGACTGGACAACTAGTTAAAGGGAAACTGGCTGCAACGCAATCCTTGCGGGTAATTATGCCCGTGAAAATATTACGGAAAGGTTTAAGTTTAAGTTTTGGTCATGTCAACCCCAAAATTTGTAAAAAACTAGGGCATAGCATCAAAAATTAAACCAAGTGTAAGAACGCAAACCAGAGACTGGGTGAGTAGCGTGCAATCAGACCAGGTGAGTTGAATTTCTTTAATGACCAGACTCCACAGTTACATGTTACATATTTATACACACAAATATTAAGTAGAAAACAATAATAACATGTTTGTCTCACAAAACTTCTGTTGTTCTGTTCCTTCATACAGAACAATATGTCTTTTGAGGCATTTTATTTTTTTCAAAGGATAATGATTAAATATTACATTTAAAAACATCTTCAGAAAAATGAATATGCTGGTATGCTTTGTCACAGAGGCTGAGGATTGATATTTGGTAGGTTTAATAGTTTTCTATGCGCAAAGCAAATATATTGGGGGGTTTTTTCCCCCCAATATATTGAATGAATGTATATTGGATGAAATTAATGAACGGTGGTCTTTCAAAAATGTTTGAGCATTTGATAATTGGGTGCCATTTATATCAAGACAAAAAATCTTTTTATTCCTGTGGACAGAATATGCACACAGTATTACCACCCAGCCACACACACACACACACACACACACACACACGCACACACCTTCTACACAGTCCTGACATGAGGAACCTCACTTAATAGATCCCTGTCTGTAATAAATAATTTACATTTTTGCCGATCTGGAATCCCTCCCTCATTGCTGTCTTGTTTCACATGTAGAATGTAGAAACTTCAATTAAGCTCCAATTTCACTTCACCTCAGGCAGCCAATCCACAATTTCAGGCTCAATCTTTAGAGGGCCAAATGTGACGCAGAACAAGTCAATCTGTTTTGAAAATATATGCAAATGTTCATCTGTAAAAAGGCAAATTCATCAGCCAATTTTGGCTGCTCTCTAAATTTATGAGTGCATTTATGAAGGGAGAAATAGATGGGCCAACACCTGACATCTATCTAATATACACAAGAGGGCTGATGGTGATTGATTGGGGCCTCTGTGGACAGCAGGACACTGTGAGCATACTTGATTACATCTGTCCATGTCACCGTTCGTTTATTATTAACATAATGTTGACATATTTACTGTGGGACAAGACAAGCCTTTCATTCTGAAATGTCAATGACGTATTCAAGTCCACACTAACAATCTGGAAAATTCCACTCCACTTTTTTCCCCCACTAAATTGTGTGACTTTGTTTTATTTTTTTACTTGAATAGTTAGCAGTACCAATGTGTATTTAATAAGCGATTAAAATGACTGAAACGTTCATTTGTTCATTCACAGTAACACAGTATTATCAAATCTCACTTGATGTTTCTTCGGTGGTTTTGGAGCCTCTGTATTGCTCCTCAAGGAGGTGATTGGCAGCAAATCCATATGTTGCTGACTCTCCATCTTCCTCTATGGAACACCAAAGTGAGGGAGCTGATGGTGGCAATGTGTCAACATACAGTATGTGACGGATCATCAAGCCAGAAACAGACGGTGAGACAGGAGTGTGAAAGAATAATGCTCATTACAATTTTTTCATACTAATGAATTTCCAGTCATTAGAGAGTTAAAGTGATTGTGGTCATTATATGTTGAGCAGGTTTCACAGGAAGGTTTGTCACCAGAGAATTAGGATTGATGAATGTGCGTTAACTCTTTAAAATGCTTAAACAAATGTTTCAATGCAAAAAGAAAACCCCATCACAACAGCAACATAAACCCAAGAACACGTCCCTGATTCCTTCTTACCATGTGCCAACCAACCCAATGTATTGGGCCTCAACAAAAACAACTTGCAGCCTCTCTTCACAGGTTGCATATGTCTACAGGTTATGACCAGTTCAACCATACGGTAATCAATTCTTCTCAATTTATTTCATTTCAATACGTTTTAGAGGTCTGTACAGGGCAGACAATGCAAATACATACCCAATTTTTCTTTGCTTTCCTGCCCTTTTCAGCCATCTTGAAAGCCTTCAGACTTTTCAAGAGGTGCAACGCCGGGGAAAGTCCCAACCTCTATATTGGATACTGATGGTGCTGTCAGCTTTCTTAGGAGGACAAGCAAGGAAACGTGCATTCTTTTTGCTTTACAAAATAAAGTGATTGGTTGGTTGTACTACATTATAAGAGCTGTTCCAACTTGATGTCCAAATGAAATTACTGGAATCATTTAAAACCTGGTTGTGTGGAAAGTTGCAAACACTGAATACTGATGTATTATAGATTAGCATGTCTAGCATTTAGCTAGAGCAATAAATAATCTTCATTAACCTCTCTCATAGTGGCAGTAGGAAGACATTCACCACTGCAGCAAAACGGTAAGCCTTCTGTTGCTCAGAGTGGCAGGAGTGAGACTGCGAATATCCTAAAATGTTGACAAAAACAAGCTGGATTGCGACTTTTGCAAATCAGGGATCTCAGCACCTGTCAAAGTACTTGCTGAGTTATTGAGTGTTGACGAAGAACCCTATCAGCCCCCAGCAGATAAACATTATTTTCTTTGTGTGACAGGGCATTGACAGTCTTTCTAATTGCCTCTTTAAACGTGCCAATTACTCTCAGAAATAAAAACTGAGAAATAAATATTTTTCCACTTTAGACAGATGACAGATTCAGATTCACACCAGGACTGGGTGGTAAATCAGAATGATTCAGAGAAGCAGAAAGACGCCCCGGCTACAACACCGTTGAAATGAATCAATGTTCCCCACATTTTGCAGTAATGTTTAGTGCCTTGCTCAAGGCTAGTGGTCCTGTGTCCGTGTGCTTTGTGTGTTTGTGGCGTGGGAAGACTTTCATGCACTATTATTATCCTATCAGAGGGAGCAAACCATATATTAGTCCTAATAAGCTATGAATGGAGAGAGGAGAGAGAAGACAAGCACTAAGGAAAGGGAAAGGGGAAAGAGAGGAGAGGAAATTCAAGACTTCCTCAGAAGAAAAGAACAACATTAAGCTCCAGTACATTTTGTATTAAATATGAATATTTATTTAAAAATCCATAGTTCGATACAGAAATAGTCATCTATTATATGTATTATCAGACAAGCAGTACTTCAGCCATGCTTTCTCTGATTTCAAAAAAGTACAAGATCTTTTTTTTTTTCCATAATTGAACTTGTGCAAAGAAAATACACTAGAAAGCAATAGAAACACTGACATAAAATAGATAACGATTAATTCCTTTAAACAATTAATTTTTCTGAAGAAGGCATCGCACAATTCCAAGAAAATCAGTGAAAGATTTAAGGCCATTTTGTACAATTAATTTTCATATAGATTTTTATATTTCAAAACACTCAGTTTTTAACAAAAGGAACTGGTGCATCCTTTGTAAAACTGTACATGCAAACATAGTGCACGTTGTTAAGAAGATATGACGAGCATACAATATATCATTTGGATAGCTTTAGTAAACAAAGATCTTATGTGTCTTAAAACCTCACATGGTCTATTAAAACACTCCTGTAGGCACGCACACACACACTTGCACACACACGCAAAGAATATGTATATCCAACACATGCATGCACGCACACACTTTTATGGGGCTTGGCAATGTTAGTGAGCTGTTGCACTTTGATGGAAAAAGGGTGGAAAGTAAAAATTATAATAATATATAATTATAATATCCATTCATCCAAAGCAGACTAACACAAAATAACTGGCACTGATGACTATGGCGACAATGTGTGTATGTTTGTGTGCGTATGGAAGCAAAGAAAGGCCAAAATAACAAAACATTTAATTAACAAATTAATACATTTAGAAACTGATGAGATGTTGAAAATGTAATGCCAATGAATTCATATCACTAAAATTTGAAGCCCATCATTTGAATTAATGTGGTTTCAATTCTCCTTTTTGAAATTTTCCAGAAGACAATAATAGTTTATGCAATTTTATCAAACGTTTTGTTACCGAGTGCACAAATTCACTCTCTCCTTTGGATCATGTGACTGATAGGATGTAACCTATGTAACAGGATGGAAGGCTCTTCAAGTCAATTCTATTCAGGATTGATTGCTCATTCTTGGCAGCCCGGATGTTGAAATTTTCATTGAAAATGTTGGTGTCAAAATTACCAATTGCTTTTGAGCAACTTGAATATAGTTATTTGAAAAATTTGTTATCTGAATTTGTGAATCCTAAATTTTAAAATTCCCTATGAACATTTTCCAATTGGTTTCACAGTAAAATACTGAAATGCTATAAATTCAGTGGTATTTCAATAAAAACCTTAAGTATTCTGCAATGATTATGTTACACAGGTATTAAGTTGCCTATTTGAATCACAGCTTCCATACCGTGTCCCGTCCTGGTCGACAAGCCTTTTGTGAAATGAGCATGAAGTAGGAGATGCATTTTCCTTCACTGAAAGGATTTTCTGAAGAACACGACTTGAAACAGGAGGTAGTTAGCCATTCAAATGGCACGACAGAGGCATCCTGTAGGCTGTTTGTATAGTATTTACATTATGTAACAACCACGTTCTGGGTTTGAATCTGAACAGCCAATTACAAAGAAATCGCTAGGAGCAAAGTGGAAGTTATCAAAAGTAAGTACATTTACCTTTAGCTTCCTAAGTCACACCGTTTCTGGCGGGTTGTTCAAATCTTTCAAGTGAGATTATGTAACTTCTGAAAGAAGAAATGACCAATTGTTCCTTTACAAATACAAAAGGTGAATTTAAAAGCAATAAAATGCACCCTTTCTTTAGTTAATACACTCAGGGCCACTATACCTTTACTTTTTTCTGGTATGACCACTAGTTTAAAGTTGCTAATGTTTGCAAAGTTGTATTGTTGTGTACCTGACATTACTGAGTAAGTTTGATTCTACTTGTATAAAAGTTCAACTAGCATTTAGAGTAATTGCAGTATTGTAGCAATAACTTTGCTGAGTACAATGTTATCGACACCAATAGAAGCAATAGCTGGAGCAACAAAAAATAAAACAGAAGTGGCTGCTGCCAAAGGTTTGCTTCTATCTTCATATACAGGAATGTGTCTCTACCAGAGGGGATAAATTATGCTAAATGCCAAATTGTCACCAAGGACTTTCATCAAACACTTAGCTGACTCCAAGCAGGTAGTCTCGGCCCCCCCCCCCCCCCATCCTCCAAAGAAACAATAAACCAAACTGTGACCCCTGCGGTGTTGGATCTCTAACAGTTTGGAGGATATGAGTTTTACAGGAGATCTGCTGAGGCAGTAATGAGCTCCATGTTTTGACCTGCAGTCCTAATGATGTGTCCATCTACGCTTTAAACACAGTGGGTGGCTGCAGGAGTGTGATTGCACACGCGCGCACGCGCACACACACACACACACACACACACACACACACACACACACATCAGTACTCTGCTACAGTGGCAATACAGGAGGGGATTGTGAGAAAAGAAAGGGATGTCAAGCAACTAGACAAGGCAGCCGTGTAAGATATTCAAAACTAATCGTGTAAAAAATGTCAGTAACAAATAAATCATGCTTGATCACTCTACTGTGTTGTGTTTACAAGACGTCTAGGTTTCAGTATTTTGATGTCACATTGTGCCATGGAAAAGAGTTCCACTCACACTGTCATACCATGCTACTACCCGTCATAAACAACACTAATGCTTGTCAAAAACGTTTTGGTAACATGAAGCATACCATAAATTTAAGACTACTCCAAAGTGTTGATACAACAAAAATACTGCAAGCTTTAACATCACTGCAAGGTTTAAATATCCTTTCACATTTTTGGTGCTGCACTGTAATTCACTCACTACCCAGTAAATTTTTAAATGTTCCCGTAGTCCCACTTTTAGCAAGACTTTTTAAACATTTCATGTAACGTTGTTTCATACAACACGCACATCTCATTCACATGTATGGTTTTGACTCATCACTGAAACACACTTTCATTACAAAACTAAACAATCCTTCCACATTTGTAACAAAATTTCACTCTCATTCTTCATTCGACATCACCGCTCGATGTTAAATTGGACACTTGTCGGACGTCGTCAGTGACTGACAGGAGTTGTACAAATTGTCCTTTTACACATGGCTGGCACATGTAAATACATATCATTAAAACCAACATATAAAAAGCTATATCAAAGATAAAATGTGCAATAAAAAATACACACCAGAAAAAAATAAAAATGGAACAAAAAGCCAACATAGGGAACGTGTGTTTTTCTCTGCATTTTTGACCACTGGGCTCTTTATGCTCAAACAGTATTTAGTTTGAGAGCAGCTGCTGTCGCTTTAAACATGGGGCAGGAACGTGGTGTTAGACGACACGATGAGATGAAACCCCTGGGCACGTGGGCATCCTATTGCCAAGGCAGTTTGGAGGAGAGA
>JAVQJL010081237.1:0-28767 GCA_036024295.1 Nannoperca obscura | reverse complement strand
TGTGCTGCCAGGCGTTCATGGAGTACAGTTAGTTTCTTGAGCCAGTAGGTGTGGATCATATCTGGGCCTGGTGCTGTCCAGCTCTTCATACCTGACACTCTTTCTCGGATGTCTGCCATTGTGATGGTTACTGGTTCTTGTTCTGGGAGATTGCTGTGGTCTGCTCTTAGATCCACTAGCCATTGTGCATTGGTGTTATGTGATGCCTCTTTCTCCCATATGTTCTTCCAGTATTGTTCAGTCTAAGCCCTGGGCGGGTCTGTTCTGGTGTCATTATTGTTCCACTGAGAGTACACTTTGGATGGTGGAGAGCATTCTGTTTATTATCCTAGCTTCTACCTCTCTGGTGTACCTCTTCAGGCGGGTGGCTAGGGCTGTGAGTCTTTGTTTGGCAGCCTCCAGGGCCTCAGGTATGGGCAGCTTGTTGTACTTCTTAGGCAGCCCTTTCTTCATCACACCTTTCTGTAGTTCTGATAGCTAGCTCACTTCCCTCCGTGTTGCCTTAATCCTGGCCTCCAGCCTCCTTCTCCATGGAGGATATTGATCCTTATGGCTCTTATTCATCTTGCCAAGCATCTCAAAGATCACTGCTGCTGTGGTGTATATCAGCTTATTGGTCTCGGTAATGGTCGCAGTAGGGATTGTCTGTAGTGCTGCATTTACATCTTCTAGGAGACTTTCAGAGGGTACTTCAGTTAGTCTTGCTAATCGACCACGAGGGTTCCAGGTGTCATGATATTCAATCTCAGGTCAGCTGCTCTTACGTTATATAATATACTCACCCTAAGGATTCCCATGTTATGACCTGTGATTTCTTTTTTGTTGCGCGTACTGGTTTGTCCATACATTTCCTGTCACCTAGTTATTCTAAGAGTGAGGATAAAAGTGCATCATACCTTCTCATGATATGGAAATCTTTTTCAGCTGTCTTAAAAAGAAAAGGCAGAACAGAATTATTAGAAATGAGTCCTACCAATGTGGTATCATCAGCAAACGTAAACAACTTAACAGACTTTTGGAGTCATTTGTATTAAGTGAATATAACACTAGAGACAAAACGCATCCTTGTGGGGCTCCAGTGCTCTCCCTTAACTGACAGGTGCCTCAAGGTGATGCAGAACTGAGTGCAAACATAGTGACACTGCTTCGACATCATTGTTGAACTGCCTGCTTAGTACAAAATGACCATTTTTGAACTCCAGTTAATCCAAAAAATATTTTGCGACAGCTGAGCAGAAAACGCAAAATGATGAGGTCAAACAATATCTATGACTGTTGCATGAAGTGTTGATGTTTGGAGAAAGCGTCCTTGTTTCAGTACTTAGTCTTCTGATCACGCACACATACAAACATACACGTGCTAAAAACAGCAGGTTCCAGCAGACTTTTTCCCCCCTGGAACACCGTAATCTCAATTCATTCATTGTTTCTGCCCTCTGTGTGTGTTGTCCAACAGGCTCTGGCCGATGAGAACGAATATGTGAGAGACACGGCACTGCGAGCCGGCCAGCGAATCATCAGCATGTATGCTGAGACCGCCATCGCACTGCTGCTTCCTGAGCTGGAACAGGGCCTGTTTGATGACCTGTGGAGAATCAGGTCAGACTGAAACACACAGTAACTCACTAGTGTTTGAATAAATGTCCCTCTTATATTAACTAGCCGTGCGTCCATGTCTTTGTTGGTTTGCAGGTTCAGCTCTGTGCAGCTGCTTGGAGATCTGTTGTTCCACATCTCTGGAGTGACCGGAAAGATGACCACAGAGACTGCTTCCGAGGATGACAACTTTGGAACAGCTGCTTCCAATAAAGTATAAATACATTTCTTTTCAACAAAAAAAAAGATCCATCCAGTTCATAAAAGCCATCACAACAGTGTGGTGTTTGTTTGTCTTTGAAATGTGTTTATTCATTGATGCTGACCTTTAAACTTTTCTCTCCCAGGCCATCATTGGAGCTCTTGGCGCTGAGCGGAGAAATCGCGTCCTCTCTGGTCTGTATATGGGCCGCTCAGACACTCAGCTGGTGGTTCGACAAGCTTCCCTGCACGTGTGGAAGATTGTGGTGTCCAACACTCCCAGGACTCTTCGAGAGATCCTCCCAACCCTCTTTAGTCTTCTGCTGGGCTTCTTGGCTTCTACCTGCCCTGACAAGAGAACGGTATTACTCCTCTGGACTTTGTAAATCCACTCTGTGTGTTTGTTCCTGTCGCAAAGAAAGTACCTCCACAGAGCCGTTTACTGACGCTGCATGTCGGTGTGGTTTTAGATCGCTGCCCGCACGCTGGGTGATCTGGTGAGGAAGCTGGGAGAGAAGATTCTCCCGGAGATTATTCCCATCCTGGAGGAGGGGCTGCGCTCTGACAAGAGCGATGAGAGGCAGGGAGTCTGCATTGGGCTCAGTGAGATCATGAAGTCCACCAGCAAAGACGCAGTGAGTCAAACATTCCACATGTAGCATTGTAGCTGGTGGTGTTGAATGAGATTAAGATGACAGGAGAGACACCACAAACACTATTGGAATTCTTTTAATTCTTGAAAAACAGGACCCTAGACCTGCTCCCAGGATTCAAAACTTTGATTCTTTTTTTTGTTTTACAGACTTTGTTTTTAAACAGTTTAGTTTGTACCAGGATTTTAAGTCCCCTCTCTTTCAAAAGTTGTTTGTTTCCCACTCAATCAAGACAAACGCAACTGAGCCTCTCAATAATAATAATAATGCTTAAACAATGGTGTTTTATTATTGATTTATTGATCTGATTTTTACCAGATTTTCAGTATTCCAAACAAAACAATGCATATTTTTTAAAAAGAAAATGCCACGTACTGTATATTATAAAGTCTCCAAAGTGATGCAAAGCATAAGGCTAGCTTGTAACTTCTACATCAGTCTTGTAGATTCAAATCACAAGTCTTTGCTGCACAGAGAGTGAAAGTATTGAGTATGAAGGTGTAAATAACATTACAAATGTCTTTTAATAGCCACCAGGCTGCTCATTTAATGGTTAGGACAGATGCCATATAACTGAATGGTCCTGGTGCAGAAAAACAAATTCTTGTTTGAAAGAATAAAACAACAAGCCTTTTTAGCCTACTTTCTATTTCTAAACACCTAAAAAGTAATAGAAAAATTTGACAGCCAGGTTAATTTGTTTTTGTTGAAAACCTAGCTTAGGCCAGGAGCCAGAGAATTGCCCGAGAGGTAAACATTAATTACCTGCTGATGTTTGTACTGTAGGTGCTTGTCTTCTCTGAGTCGCTGGTCCCCACGGTGAGGAAGGCTCTCTGTGACCCTCTGGAGGAGGTCCGAGAGGCTGCAGCCAAAACCTTTGAGCAGCTTCATGCAACCATCGGGCACCAAGCGCTGGACGACATCCTGCCCACCCTGCTCAAACAGCTGGTGAGGGAAGGACACGAATGCAGTTCAGATAACATTAGAAGGTTTTCAGTCTGGCTTCTAACACACTTAATGTCTTTTCTCAGGATGACGAGGAGACAGCAGACTTTGCTTTGGACGGCCTGAAGCAAGTCATGGCGGTGAAGAGCCGCTCTGTGCTGCCTTATTTGGTTCCAAAGGTAAAGTGTCCGTCATGTTTTTCTCTTTTAGGCTTTAGTATTGTGTCTGCCTGTATCTGACAAAGACGCTTATTCCGTCTGGTCATTCCAGCTGACTGCTCCTCCTGTGAACACCCGTGTCCTGGCCTTCTTGTCCGCTGTGGCCGGAGATGCTCTGACGCGCCACCTAGGGGTCATCCTGCCCGCCCTCCTCTCCTCCCTCAAAGAAAAGCTGGGAACAGAGGATGAAGCAAAGGTAATGTTTGTGTTTGAGCCTTTAGTTATTTTTTTCATTATTACAACAGACAAACCACACACACACATATGTATACATACATACACACACGTCAAGTAATATATGTAATTGTAATACAAAAATAAATTGCTGCTACACCCGTTCAAATTACAAACTTCATCCTATAGCAGGAAATAAAAGGAACAGACAGATAATATAAGGTTATGATCATAGATGAATCATAACTCTGTATCCTATTAGTTTTTTATTTTGTCAGCATCTCCCAGCTTTTTCAAGATGAGCAGTAAATAAACTTCAAACATTTTAACCAAGGAAGAGGAGTAGTAAACTCATTTTTATGGACCATTTCTAATTTCTAATGGAAGAGCGACAATCACCTAAATTACCTTGAGATTTTTTGATCATAGTTATCCATAATAAAGGGATTGCAGACAATAGATGCACATTGCAGTGTTTTGTACATATATCCCTGTATTTTGAACTTAAACAGTCATAAGTAAGAAACTCCCCCCATGACATCCAGCCTTTAGTTCCTCATACAAAACTAAGCCTACCCCTCTGTGTTGCCTTTGCTTCAGGAGTTGTGCAGCTGTCAAACGGTGATCCTGTCAGTGGAGGATGAAGTGGGCCAGCGGATCATCATAGAGGACCTGCTGGAGGCCACGCGGGGCGCTGACCCCGGCCTCAGACAGGCTTCTGTCACCATCCTCAACGCCTACTTTGCTCGTACCCGCCTCGACTACAGTGCCCATACTCGCACCCTGCTGTCAGGTCTCATCCGCCTTCTCAATGACTCCAACCCAGACGTGCTGTCTCAGAGCTGGGAGACCATCAACTCCATTACCAAGGTGTGTTGACGTCGACACTTTTGTCTTTGGCGTTAAAAATAATTTGACGGCATCGATTTTCTGCACCCATTTACACAATATAGTGTAAAAGACAACAGGACAAATGAGCACTTTGATTATTTCTTCATCAGAAGGTAAATGTGGCCATGTGTTTTTCTCATATAGAAACTGGATGCAAGCAGCCAGCTGGCTCTGATTGATGACCTGCATCGAGACATTAGATCAGCAGCTGCAGACGTTAAGGGTCAACATCTGCCTGGGTTCTGTCTGCCCAAGAAGGTAAGAAGGCTCCTCCTGACACAGTAAACACACATCTTATATCTCCTGTGTTGTAAAATGACTGTAACGTTGCTCTGACTCTGCAGTGACTGTAGTAGTGTCTATATGGAGCCATATCGTGTATCATCCCTTAAATATTCTTAAGCCAGTGAACTGATGGCTTTTGTAAAAGAGATGTTGCAGAATTGATCAGACAAATGTAAATGCTTCTATGTGATTGGTCCCTGGTAACCAATGGTTTCTTACAGTGTGGACATATGGAGCCAGATCAGTGAAAATTTGGCTTTGAAAACAAGGAATTGATATTTCTTTCAATGACAATATTCAGATTTTTTCAGTTTTTCTGCCCTCGTGTTTTCATACCGTGTCAGTTTTTCGGTTTCAACTTTCTGTTTTGTCGCGGAGAGGAGGGTTTGAGGGGCGGGTCAAGGAGAGGGTGATTGACGTATAATCTACATACTAATGAGAGAACATCACTCTTCACTGTGGGCTGGGTTCAATGTAACTGACGTTATGTTAGTCTGGCAGAGGTCCGCTGGAACGAGCGCTCACATTTGCTAAGACATGACAGCTAGCTAACGTCAGGTTACATCATGTTCGTACGTGAGCAAACAGCGGCAGAGAAACAGACTCGGCTGTATTTTGAGAGTTCAGGTGAACTCATGACAGTCCTAAATGTGCCATGACAAGTCAGTGATTCCATGATTGTAATGAATGGTATAATTATGGTATAATAATACACCGGTGCCTCAATTTAGGACTGCAAACCCCCACATCACACACGTCTTTTTCACAATTTTCTGACATGTCATAGACTTAGCATTTAAGCAATTAATCGCATTATTCTTTACATTAATTGGTAATGAAAAGTATTTTTTGTCATTTGACATTCGTTTCTCTTTGTTTCCACAGGGTGTGACCTGTATCCTGCCTGTCCTGAGAGAGGGGGTCCTCACTGGTAGCCCTGAGCAGAAAGAAGAGGCAGCTAAAGCATTAGGGGGAGTCATCAAATTGACCTCCCCTGAGGCACTGCGGCCCTCTGTCATCAACATCACCGGACCGCTCATTCGTATCTTGGGAGACCGCTTTGCCTGGACGGTGAAGACCGCCCTGCTGGAGACCCTCACCCTGCTGCTGGCAAAGGTCTGTGCCTGCACCTCCCTGTGTGTCCAGCAACAGTTGAAAACAGGCATTACTCTCCACATATGATCAAATGATCTGTCCAGAGGTCACAATGTTTGGCTCTAACTTCTGGACTGTGTTCTTCCTCCAGGTGGGCATAGCCCTGAAGCCCTTCCTACCTCAGCTGCAGACCACCTTCCTGAAGGCCCTGCAGGACTCGAGCCGTGCAGTGAGGCTGAGAGCTGCTGAGGCTCTGGGCCAACTGGTTTCCATCCACACCAAGGTGGACCCACTCTTCACTGAGCAGCTCTCTGCCATCCGCAACGCTGAGGACTCAGGAGTCAGGTGAGCCCTCGTGCAGCACACTCATACTGAAGACTGAATCAGACTGCCATGTCAGCTATTGCTCGAATCAAACTATTTTCTGAAGCGGAATAATTTAGCTATTAATGTCACAAACACATCGCGTATTGAATGTGGAACAACTGATCTTATTAATTTAGTAATGAATTGTAATTTGGTATTGTGGAACAAAACTATACTTAAAGCCAAAGTAGTTTGAGTGATCAGAACTCACTGAGATCATTTCCACTGACATAAAAAAACGATCGTCAAATTGTTACATTTTCATTTTGCTGGGAATCCTGGAACCAGTTGGACCCCCATTTCAGAATCAGTCATCCCAAAACAGGGAGTCACTAAATTATTAAAGAAAAAATATATATTTTTACTTTTCTCTTTTTGATACCATCACATCTTCAAATATGTACAAATCCTTCAAATGAAGCAGTCTGAAAAGGAAAAACACTCTTTTGTTTAATTCCTCACAACTCATGCAGCCATAACCTGTAATGAGTGGTTGCAAGCCAAGAAGGTTTGTCTGAAGGACGTGTGCGTGAACTCGGCCCACGTGCCCACTTAGTGGAAAAGAAATGAAAGCATAAAGACAAGTGACAATTTCAGGAAGCACCTCAGAAACAAGCACACCACACAAATAATTTATGGGCTGGCATTTGTCCCAAAACGTTCTTAGATGTACTAGATGCCAATATTTAACTTCTAATTTATCACAGATATTTCAGCATCGGTCACCTGATAATGTCAGTACAGAAGTGCCAAAGATATATTTTTTATTTAAAAATAATGTCACCTTTACATAGTTCCACCAGAGGGCACTGACAAGTTTTATTTTTATTTTTTATTTTTTTACTGAATTGACCCACTCAGCACATATCCTGGTCCCAATTATTTAATAACCAAATTTAAAGGATCACAAATGTTTGTTTGTGTTAAAAAATGAATATCAGCAAATATATGATCAGATTTTTTCAAACTCTCAAATATCAAAATTGGTATCTTCTTAAAAGAAATCCAAATTTCAGCCATGCTCTATTCTTAACATGTTAAAAGTAGTTTCAGCATCAAGTATAAACTTAAAGAACTGCAGGAAATCCAATTCATTGTTGAGGTGGTCGAGTGTATGGTTCATGCTTTTTTAATTTTATAAGTACAGTACAGTTATTATTCTCATGCTTGTGTTGTGCTCTTTACCCTCCTCACAGGGAGACTATGCTCCAAGCCTTGAGGTTTGTCATCCAGGGGGCTGGGTCCAAGGTGGACGCAACCATCCGCAAGAACATCACCACCACATTACTAGGCATGCTGGGACATGATGAGGTATGGCACTAGGAGCAGCAAGTTTTTTTAATCTGTGGCAACACGTCTGTTTTTGTATACCAGGGTGGTTATAACTGCTCAATACATTAAATACAAATTATAACTGATGAAATAAAGTTTAAGCACTTAAGAAGAGAGTTCACAGAGTTTTTCAGTGGTGTAGTTTCCTCTGTGATCACAGTAGAAAACGGAAGTCAGGCAGAGAGGATGTGGTTTTATAAAAAGGTGGTTTTGAGCCTGCATTTCAACTTGAGAATAAATGACTCTCAATCAGTCTCTGTCTGTGTGTCTGTCTGTCTGTCTGTCTGTCTGTGTCTGTCTGTCTGTCTGCACGTAGGATGCAACCCGTATGGCTTCAGCCGGCTGTGTTGGCGAGTTGTGTGCCTTCCTGTCAGAGGAGGAGCTGAAGAGTGTGTTACTTCAGCACGTCTTGGGTTAGTATTTCTATGCAAAGTTATCATCATATGACATATCCCATTATGTGTAAAATGTTGGATTCTGTTTTAATGTCATCACTCCCTCTAATTGCTTTTTTTATATATAATTATATAACAATTGCCTTGGTGTACTAAAATAATAATAGTGACTTAGTAAATGTGTGTTTTGCTTTAGCACAAACAGTATTTCTTTTTTTAAGTATTTTTATGAATACATTAATACCATCTGCAGAACAGTGAAAGCATGAGCTAATGCATTTTTCCCCCTCCCTTTAGCGGACATGTCAGGTGTTGACTGGATGGTGCGTCATGGGCGTAGCTTGGCCCTGGCCATAGCGGTCAAGTGTGCTCCAGAGAAGCTGTGTGGGAAGGAGTACCGTGATACTGTGACAGAAACCATTTTGGCAAACGCCACTGCTGACAGGGTGAGGAGAAAATGTTTCTCACATCATGAACTGAGATGTGGATGCAGTGAATATTCTGTATAAGTCACCTTTAAAGAAACGGTGTGATATGTTGCAGGAAGTCACTGCTTCTGGCCAAGAAATGTTCCAGCCCATAACTTACCGTAAAACCACAACTTTTAGTTTTTACACTGATGAAACCACAGAGATAAAACATATTAATCAGTGAACTTTAGAGGTGCTGCTAGGTGGAGCCTGTAGCCTTTGGACAGAGCCAGGCTAGCTGTTCCCCTCTGTTTCCAGTCTTTATGCTAAGTTAAGCTAACTGTCTCCTGGCTGTAGCTTCATATTTAGTTTACAGACAGAGTGGTATCAACCGTCTTCCAAAACTTTTTCTCCAAAATGTCAATCTGCTCATTTAAGTAGGAGATAAATAAAACTGACTGTAGTCTGATACAGTGTGAACACTGGCTGCCTTGGAAGTTTGTCACACTGACATTCAGAAAATGACTTGTCCAAAATGTAGATTCTTATACTTTTCAATGTAAGATTCAATATATAATTCAAAAAATGAAAGTCAGCTGAATTTGCCCACTTTTTATTTCTAAATTCTTCAGACTTTAATCTTCTTTGGTGTATGTAAGGTGTGTGTATGTATATATATACGGTATATACCGTGATTAGTATAGGTGACAGTCCCATGTGCTCCCTTGTCTACGTCCATTCCTGTTGCCCTTATGTTGTGTGTGTCAGGACATATTGTGATCTCTGCTCTTCTTCCAGATTCCCATTGCCACCAGTGGGATCAGAGGGATGGGATTCCTGATGAGGCAACATCTCAGAACAGAGGGAGGCAGTAGTGTTTCTCAGCGCATCATCACACAGTTTGTCAAGGTAAAGAAGGAACCGTTTCATTCAGGCTGTTTACTTCCCTTTTCTCTATTTGTACAAGTGAGGAAGTTCTTCGCCCTATTGGCTCTAGCTTTGTGCAAATTATACAGTGTTGGAAAATGTTTAGAATTTGACTTGTTTGTGCTGGGCACTAATCGACCCTGCAGTTCCCCTCAGCTACTGTGAGTTTTCTACCAACTTTCAGCTCACTGGTTTGGTTCAGTCTCACCACTCTGATTACTGTAGCGTCATTTTCAGCAGCTGTTTTTAGTGAAAACGTTCAGACAAAGTTAGCAACTAGCTGATGAAGGGAGAATTTAGTAGCTGATGAGTCACATATTGCCCTCAGGAGTTGGTGGAGTCCAAATCAGAGTTAAAAGGAGAGTGAATGTTGGACTTACTTTCATCAGGTGGCCAGAGACACGACTCGATATCAGACTGATAAGACAAGAGGGAACAGTGTGTATAGGAAGATGAATACAGGGATGGGTACCTGCTTCAATGGCGAATAGAAGATGGAGGTTTTGTGTTGTGACGTCTGTCGTCCCTGTGACCCCACAGTGTCTTCAGAACCAGTCCAGTGACATCAGACTGGTGTCAGAGCGGGTGCTGTGGTGGGTTTTCAAAGACCCAGCAACGCCCTCCATGGAGGCCAATCTCATCAAGCCCCTGCTGAAGAGTCTGCTGGACAACACCAAGGACAAGAACACCAGCGTCAGAGCCCAGAGCGAACATACCATCGCCAACCTGCTACGCCTCCGCCAGGGAGAGGACACCATGCAGGTCAGACTACAGACTCTATTATAATCTACACATGTTTATACATTGTGTGTAGGAAAAAACTGTTTTTCTCTTTTTAAAATGTTTCTTGTTCTACATTTTAGAGTATGACTGCCATTCTGGACTCTGCAAGTAACGACCTATTGTCAGAATGTCACCGCCGCTCCTTGAAGAAACTCGCCAGCCTGCCAGACTCCAATGAAGAGATCGATGACACCATCCTAACGTGATGGAGAAGGACTGAGCCACGAAATGATCTCTGCAGATCCTCGCTGTACAACCCCAGACACACTCATCACACAGGCCCATGTTGCCCTTCATGGACCAAGGCTGAGATGGGTAGTGTTTTCCCACATATCCACCAACAAATCAAATTCTTTTTTTTGCTTTTTTACTCACTTTGAATCATTGTTTTAGTAGCCTTTAAGCCCTATTCTTAACTTTTTTTTAATTTGATCTCACAATGTGCAAGTTATTCTTCTGTACTGAACCACATAAGGCCAATTCTGTTTTGATCTTTCAGTGTTTTGCTACTTATTTTAGCCCAAATGATTTCAAGCATTTAAGATGCCGCTGTAATGAAACTACACCCCTCTGTTTAACTTTTATTTGGACTTTGTGTGTGAGAGTTGTTTGTGGGGAAAGCAACCTCTTATAGGAATAAAAAACATTCTTATATCAGTGAAACGGTTGTAAAAAGGCAATACAAAATAAAAAGATCTTGATTTCATAATGTAGTGTGTGAAATATTGGGAAGCTCTTCAGGGTGCGGTCAGATGTTTCTGTTCACTACATACTGGCATCTGAGATTTAGTATGCAGACAAACCACATACAGTATATGCATGGGGGGTTTGATGAACTGTAGCCCCCCCGGAGTTCCACCTTGGCTGTCTGGTCTTGTAAGCATCATCATCACTGGAAATAACCCTCAAGGATGTCTGAAGGAAAAGCTTTCAAATGTATTTGTGTTTTTTTCAGAGGTTCCATTAATCTCATTAGTGTTAAAAGAGTGATGGGCTGCGTTTACCATATTCCACTTTTGGTGGTTGCGTGTAAAATGTGTCCTTTAGTTATTATTTTTAAAGAAATGTGACGCATTCTGCCATGTACTGGACCTTCTTGGTGATGTTGTGAATCAAGGGGATGGTACGAGTCGACTGCCCTGCTAGTAGCATGAGAAGTGTTCATCAATGGGATAGGACGGCTGCTCTGTGGCAGGAGCCTGCGCAGTGAGGCCGGGTCACAGTTGGGTTGGGTGCAGCTCCAACAGAGAAGGAAGCGGAGTTTCCGGCTGTTTGCAGCGGAGGGAGAGGATTGCTGACGCCGCGAAACCCCGAGAAAAACGCCGCCGGCTCGGGGGGGCCAACACTTACTAACATCTTTCATATCGGGGGATCTGGGGGCTGGTGATTTTTTTACGAGCCGAGGGGGTCAGACAGCAAACCGAGCACAGAAGCTGCACAAGGCGGGGGTGAGCCACCAGCTACCGGCATGGCCAGGGACTACGATTACCTCTTCAAGCTGCTCATCATCGGTGACAGCGGTAAGCCGACGCCGGGGATACGGGACGGGAAGTGGGCCTTGTCCTGTTTTTTTATAAGGGGAGAAGAAGAATGTGCAGCTCTATGTCCGCGCTGTACTTGTACAATGCGATAACTACACGTTGCTTTTTACTTTCTGAATGGTAATGATTGGTGAAATGTGCACATCCGCCATATTTCTGTGGCGGTGACAGGGCGGAGGTTGTGTGTCCGGGCTCGGCATGTCAGCCGATCAGGCCGGATATCGCCTCCAGATCTTCAGTGTTTGTCTCTCGGAGATTTTCGAGTCTTGCTCTTATTTTGGCTGAAACATTCGTTTCATCTCCACAACAAAATGCACACTGTAACCAAACGAACTGCACAGGGGTTCCCATGCTCCTCTAATTTGGCCTATAGCCTTCATCTCATATTAGCTGTGTTAGCTAGTTGGAAGTTAGGTTAACGTTACACTTCCAGGCTTGGTTATGTAGCTTACTGTTAGCTCAGAAGTCTACATGAGCTAAATATAGATTCTAATGTTTGCTGCGCGGTGCCAACTGAGTTTGGTTCATTTGATGTGCGTTTTGTTATTTAGCATGCTAGCATTATAGTGCTAGCTGCTTAATAGTGGAGGAATGCTGCACTGCAGTCACTGGTTTGCATCCAGACAGTCAAAGTATGAGACTAACTAAGTGGTTGGTGTCAGCTGTGGCATCACTCAGTAAAGTGCATCAGTCTGCTGAGGTGCAGAGACCACCACTATGTGCTTCCCTGAGCTGTTTAGCTTCTTTATGATGTTAAAACCCGGATCAGTCTCAGGGAGATGCATAATGTAAGTGGAAGGATTTCTCTTCTTGCATCTCCACATTAAAGTGAAAACATGACTTGTAATGCGGCTCCACGCCTCAGCCTGCAGGACCTCTTTGTGGGCAATGATCTTTGCATTCATTGACGGCGCGGATCCTGGCACAAGCCCTGCACTGCCACTCACACACAGAGGCCAGTGTCCCCTCAGCTGCAGCATGGACGTACAACTGTCTGTAGCTGCACAGAGATTATTTAGGAAAGATGCTCTGACCTCTGCCCCCCCCCTTCAGCTGCATGTAGACTGATCTGCTGCTGAGGATCAGACATTCCACACGTCTGATGTCCAAGCTGCCCTGTCTGGCCTGTCACAGCAGCACACATGACACGTCTTCTCACAGGATGGTTTGACACGAGCTCCACTGTGTAACAAGAACTTCTGTTCGTAAGATCCAGGCAGCAGAAGTAGAAAATGGAGATGTCTCTATCACGGTTTCATCACCAACACCCTGACGAATGTCAATGTAATTTCTGAGGGAGATGGCGGTGATTGGCCAGACAGACGGCAGGAACGGCTGTTAAAGCTTTAAAAGTACGAAAAACTTGATGCTCTCTTCTGCTTTGAAGTTATTGTTTGTTTGAACAAAGGTCTGTAATGTGGAGACCACAGGAACCTGAGGGCTTTTTATGTTGGGGCCCATCAAACATGACGTGACAATAACACAAAAGGTAGTCTGAGTCCCCCCGAGCTGGTCACTTCCTAACCTCCAGCACGTAACCTGACAACAGATGCTGTTCCCTCTCATCCATCTCTGCGTTCTCCTTTCTTGTCATCTGTTGTGTGGCTGTTTTTTCCCCTCCTACGACCTATTTATGATGCACGATAATTTTAGCAACCCAGAGAGATATATTTGTTCCGTTTGTTGTTTTGCTTCTGTGGCTTCGACACTTGCCTTCACAACAGCTGTCGTTTGTATTGCTGTTCCACTGATTCTTGCTTCTGTAGGTACGAACGACATCAGAATGCTTTAAATGAACATGTAGGGTGCAGCCCTGCTTACCTTGAATCCTCCAGCCTGTGTACTGTGCAACAAGTACGACTCTGTCTGTATAACTTGAAGCGCTAAATCTTTAGGTACACGAGGATTACTGCAACTGTTCAGGCTGACGTCTTGTTTTTGGTTTGCAGGCATCACATGGTTTTACTCCAGGGCACAGAAACCTTTCTTTTGTGGCCAAAAAGCTCAACATGTTTGTAGAATTTAGTTTGAACGGTAAAAGTAAAAAAAAAAGATAGTGTGCTCATTTTGGGAACGTGTTGTACTCTAAACCTCACCCTGTGCTTGTTTCCCCTGCAGGAGTGGGGAAGAGCAGTCTCCTCCTGCGATTTGCAGACAACACATTTTCAGGTTCGTGCTTCTGCCTCAGCCACTGTAGCGTGATTTCAGCACTAGCAGTCCCGTGTTGTGGTTTCTCATTAACAGGATTTTTGTGTCGGTGTGCGTGTTTGCAGGTAGCTACATCACCACAATCGGCGTGGACTTCAAGATCCGGACGGTGGAGATCAACGGTGAGAAGGTGAAGCTGCAGATCTGGGACACGGCGGGACAGGAACGCTTCCGCACCATCACCTCCACGTAAGTAGACCCACACGCTCACATTCAGCAGTTGAATCTGAAACCAACACAGACTCTGCGGCCTTCAGATTAGGTATTATTTGAGGAAGCAGTTTGTAGACGACTAGAATGAGTCGCTGCTGCTCTGTGAAACTGGGTGGAATTCCCCACAGATCCTAATTACAGATGTGAGAGGGAGGCTCCTGGTCTCATACAGTAGTTCTACATCACGGCAAGGGCTGGGCGTCTTTACCCTCTTATGCTTGTGGTGTGTGTCACGCTGCTGTCCAGTGTTGTACAGCATCCACCCGGCGATGACACTGGCATCCATGTTTATGTTTTTATTACCAGCAATTCACCCGAACACACCAAAAACCACTACAGGGTTCGTACAAAGTCTTGAAAGTTTCTAAAATGCTTAATTTTAACTTGGAGCCAGAGAAGTCTTCTATCAAAGTTCATATGAACAGCTAGTAAAATCAATAAAGTGAAAATATACATTGATCACGTGGGTTTATACTTTATTTTTCCAGACTGCACTCACAGTAACCATTTAGATGTGATGATAGAGGCTTCGTGAGTCTGGAAATGTTTGGATTAGTCACCTTGAAAGTACTTAAAGTGCTTGAATTGAACTCTTAAAAAGCTGTATGAACGCTGGCCCTCACGTGTTTGTGGCATGGAACTCCACTGCTTTTTCAGCCGTTTTTTTGATGACGGTAGAGTTTTATGATACAGAGGCATATGCTATATCAGGCTACAGCGACCGGGTTTGGTTTGTCCAGGTGAATTCTTGTTGATGGTGATGATGATAAAAAGATAAAACACTGATTTTCTCCTTTAAATCCAGGACTCAAACGTCGCAGGATTTTCTCACACTGGCTCATTCTGACTCAGTCACGCCGCATTATTATTGTATCATGTTGCAACACAAGAGGGCTTCCCTCTCACAGAAATGGATGTCAAACGTGTCCAACACAAGATCAATGTGACCGGCAACTCCTTTTCTTTGCCGTCTGCTCAGGTTCACAGCAGCCGCTCACTCTTGAATGGAAACTTTCAGAACACGCGTTGCACCATTTGCATCACATGCTAATGGAGGCTGAAAGTGGATTACATCACATTCATGTAATTAGTCATTTGAAGACGCAGCAGTTTGACTGTTTTTAGATTTGTGGCAGAGAAAAGGCAGTTAATGCAAAATAATACAATAATACAACGTTACATGGGGACTAGTTCTTTGTCTGTCTGTGGATTAACTGGGGCATTGTTTGTAGATAGAAAACCATTATTTTGTAACACAAATAAAATGACTTTCCCCTCCTCTACGGTGGAGACAGACATCTTCCCACAGGGGGTAAAGGAGAGCAGGCTTTTAAACCCAGACCTGCATTAACACACATTCTGACCACAGCAGAAACACAACATTTATACATGATCACCTTTTAAGTGAAAACTGCAAACTGAAATGCAAACAGCCGCCCATTTCCACAGCCAGCAGATACGGAGCAACATTAGCATCCATTTGAAGTCATGTGAGTTCACTTGCTTTCTGCTTCTTGCTCAGTTTTTGCTCTCCACCTGCTCCGGACAGAAATACAGTGTCTGGCCTTTCAGCTGCTAAACGCTCCACTCTGTCCGGGCTGGTGTCTGCCTGCTGAGCCGGTTGTGGACAGTTGGTCTTCAGTGCTTTTTCACTGAAAACAGCTGCTTGTGAAAACAACAATGATGAGTAATGAGACTGAATCAAAACCAAAACTCAGCTGAAAGACGTTGTAACGCTCTGTAGAAGTGAGAGGAACTGCAGCTGGGTGATAATTCTCTGCATGTGTCTCTCCCAGCGACCTTTGACATTATAACAGAGTGCTTTGATCTGTTGCTAATATGAAAATATTATAATTAGCAGCTTTAAAGCAGCAGTCTATAAACTGCACCCAATGATTGAAGTACAATAGGCTGGTTGCTGTCGGCTGTCCTCTCTGCCTGAAGGTCCCTCATTGTGTCTCACAACCAATTACTCGTGTGTTCAGCGTGTCGCAGTAACGCCAGCTGTCACACTCGGGAGTTCTTCTTTCTTGCCCTGCTGAAATACAGACTTGCCATTCAATTACAACACTGGCTGTCCTGACGTTTAGTACAGAGTCAACACGCACTGTGGAATACAGAAGAGTTGTGTGCATCAGCACTGAGCAGCGCTGATGGAAACAGCCGTGACCTACAGCTCAAACTGCAGTCACCCCTTTTTGACTTTGACTGAAGCAGACAGAGGTTACACTTAAGAGGTATTAAACTGTCACTGTCCAAGAGTTTTGCCCTGAGCCAGGCCAGCAGGACATGTCATAGTTGCTACTGTGTACTAGCACGGCTGCAGTGAGGACAATCGGAACAACAAAATCACCCAGAAAGCTTCAAATCCTCTGCAGCGCTGACGCGTCGGCCCCTGAGGAGTTTGACCGCCCTAGTTTGGAAGAACGGTCGTTGCGCAGGAATCCCTCCACCGAGCAGGCTGATTGTTCACTGTGCCGAAGTGGAGTGGTGCCTCATTAGGTCCTAAAGGAATCTCACTGTGGGTCATGAGCAGAGACTTGTGCAGACTAACCTGGGGTGGTAGCCATATGTCAGACCCATATGTCTGACCCACGGCTGCCGTCCACGGCTACCCAGAATAACATAAAATACAGCTTTTAAGTCTTTTATTCTGATAAGACACATGTTCTCATTTTCATTCGCAAAACTGATTTTGATATTTGGAATGCTTCTCTGCCTTGAACAGTATTTACTGTTTTGTTATATACGGAAAAGGAATGACTTGCAACAAATATCCGCAGTCGGACTTGAAGGGTCGTTGGGATTTTAACATTTTATCACCCTGTTTGTACTCAGCTTTACTGCAGAAAAGGTGACTGCAGGTTGGGCCTCTCATGCCTGCTGTGTGTTTGGCAGTTTATGGTTCTTTATTCATGTGCACTGAGTAGAGAGAGAAAGACACGCACGCACACACACACACACACACACACACACACACACACACAGCCACCCACCCCTGCTGTCTGGTGGCCCATTACAACTGGACATTGGGGACATGCTCGGACAAAACTGTATCCCCACACTGTCACGCCAAGCAGAAACACACACACACACACTCACACACACACAGTAAGCCTGACAAAAGGTTCTTTGTTCGGCAGGTTCACTAGGGATGCTCCCTTTCTGAGGCCTGCCGCACTGTTTGAAGCTTGGCTGCAGGTTTACTAACCCAACCTTTTAATCAGATGTGCTGTCAGATGATCTCAAGTATCATGTTCCAAATGTGCTTGTTTCAATCCATTTTAAAGTGGATAACATTTAACAATTGATTATATAAAGGTGGATATTATAATTATCCCCCAAATATCGAAATATTTCTACAATAATCAATTAGTTTATTATTTTACTCGACACTATTTCAGCTTTCTGCTTGCTTGCTAATTAGTTTTGATGCACTTGTAATCGTACCATGTGGTGTTCAGGTGTCCTAGCTGACACAATGTGTGGTTATAATATTTTTTAATCAAATCATAATTCCTTGGACTCGCTGATATAACAAATGGCTGACTGAGTCTTTCTGTGTTTTCAGATACTACAGGGGAACGCACGGGGTAATAGTGGTGTACGACGTCACGAGTGCAGAGTCCTTTGTCAACGTCAAACGATGGCTACATGAAATCAACCAGAACTGTGACGACGTGTGCCGAATATTAGGTGAGTGTTCAGAAGACATCCAGGCGCTGTTGTCACCGTGGCATCCGTCACCTAAAAACCGACTCCTCCCCGTGAATCTGGTGCACGCCATGTTTTATTTGCAGGCAGTGTGAAGAATTGTTCCTGGCTGTGTTTTGACTCGAGGCGCTCTTGCTGCAATGTTTTCTCTTTTCAGTGGGAAACAAAAACGACGACCCCAACTCCAAGGTGGTCGAGACGACTGACGCGCAGAAGTTTGCCGAGCAGATGGGAATCAACCTGTTCGAGACGAGTGCAAAAGAGAACATCAACGTTGAAGAGGTAACTCTCTGTTTCTGTTTTTGAAATGTTTGTGTGCAGCAGTTTGTGGGACATGCCTGGTATGCAGAGCAGCTCAGCTGATGCCTTCAGTTAGGCAGCATGTCTGAATGTTCTGCAGTAGCTTCTGGACAGTAGGCTGTTTCTTTTCTCTATCAATATCTGCCATTTATTTATTTTATTTTTTTTAAATCACAATTTCTCACAATCTTAATATCCTAAAGCCCAGCTAAGCTAAGCTAAGCTACGCTACCTGGCTGCTGGCTGTGGCTTCATATTGAGCAGATGACAGTGGAATCAACCTTCTTATTCAACTTTCACCAAGAATAAACGTGTTTCCCAAAATACCAGGATGTTGATGGTCCGAACTCTGACATATGGAACAGATTTCAGAACTGATCTGCATACACTGCTGTGTTTGTTGTGGCTGGTCTGGCTGATTCGGTTTGTGCTTCTCCTGCAGATGTTCAACTGCATCACAGAGCTGGTGCTAAGAGCCAAAAAGGAGGTGCTAGCCAAGCAGCAGCAGCAGCAACAGAACGACGTGGTCAAACTCACCCGGAACAGTAAACGAAAGAAAAAGTGCTGCTAGCAAACTCGAAGCCATCCGCAAAAGGCCGGCGCCGCCTTTTCTTCACACAAGCATACACACAAGATGGGACTCAGAGCATCTAAATTAAAGAGCAGATAAAGATTTAATAAATATATGGTGAAAGATAAAAATAAATAAATGAATGGAAAAAAAGTCCCCTTTGGACAAACTAATCATGAAGACTTAAAAAAAATGTACAGATTTTATTAGATGTCAGATCAAGTTTTATTTGGAATTCAAGAGATGGGCACTATTGACCTGAGGTCCTCCTTTCTTAAAGGATCTGCAAGCTGACAAACGGCCGCCATAATGCTCAGATTCATATCCACTTAACCCCCGTTCCTCCACCAGTATCATCTCCTTCTCATTCCACTGCACACGGGACATTCAGAGTGGAGTGGGACTCTGCGCCTGAGGAGGAGGGCTCACCTTTCTCTGGATTTCTTTCTTTCTTTCTAGTTTTCTTTTTTGGGAGGGGGGGTGGGGGGGTTGTTGGGAGGTGTTTTTTGTTCTTTTTTTGGAACGGGCCTCTGAAATAGAGTGGAGGTCTCACTGCCTCTCTACAGTTTCAGCATTTCCTGCGTTACCACGGCTCACGCCAAGAGATCATGAACTGCTAGATTTTGTTTATTTGACTTGATCACACAGATGACGATGATGATGATTAGTAGATGACCTTTAGTAACTAATCCGATGGACAGAACTGGTGACTTTTGTTTTTACTTTGTCTGTATTTTGCCAAGCTTCCCACCTTCTCCCCTCTAAGCTCCAATAGTTCTGAGCCAACGATAATTGATTTTATGTTTTGTTTTTTTCCAACCACTCCTGGGACGTCTCTCTCTGAAAGCACCGTTCACTGAAGTCTTACTACACTTTCAGAGTTTGCTTTTAAACCATGTCCTCCATCTTTTTTTTCTTTAAAAAAAACAATACTGCCAATATTATAGAAAAAAACTTAAGATTTCAGTTGCGCCTCTCATTGGACTGTTGCCATAATGGCCCCTGGTTGGCCGAGCAGCAGGGTGAATCAGGATCTGATGGAGCCCTGCTGAGTCCTCAGGAAGCGCTCAGGGCTGCCCCCCCACCCCCTCCCTATTTCCTCTGTATTTCTGCAGCCACTGGCCTTCTCTCCCCTGAAGCCCACATATCAGCCCGTCTCACAGCGACACACTCGCCTCCTGCACTTGGTCCATCAGCGGGCTCGAGGAGGCTCTTACTCTGGAACCTGGCTTCTCGTAGTTGTCGCGGTGACCTCCAATCCATAGCAGACTGTGGTTTTTGAGCATGTAACACTTTGTTTAAAGGGGTGTGTTAACCGTAATGCCTAACATGCATTTACACTGTCAAGGATTTACTGCATTTTCTCAGCTTGCAGAATATTCTTCACAGTTATATTACGGTCCAATTTCATGTTTTTATTTGCTTTTCTCTGTCACAACCCCCCCCCCCCACCTGCTCAACTGAAGTGTTACCGTACAGTGTTTTTGGCATCCATGATGAGAGTGTGGCGGACAGTGGGACTGTTAATGTAAGAACAAATGGGGATGATCTGCAGCACCGGATCCCAGTGTGTTCGGGCCTGAGGTCTCCCTCAGGTTTGTCACAGAGGCCGAAGCATCGTACAATGTCTATAACTGACTTTTTTTACTTGGGAGAGTAATACATGGAGAGAGCTGTAGGTATTGGCTAAGCTCATCCTCTGGGCAGACTCCGGCAGCCGGTTTGGGATCCTGATGCACATTGAGAGGTCACTGTGACCTCCAGGGCCTAGGAATAGTATCAAATCTCACACTTTATGATTTCTACTCATTATGTGTATGTATATATATATAAATATATTTGTGTGTTTATATTCAATATAGAACATACACACATAATTAGCACACCAAACTGTGCATGTGTAAAACATGCCCCTGTGTGCGATTGAAATACACTCGTCAGCTGTGGTTTGCTGTACACTGGAGAACAAGAGATGTACCATTCATTTTCCCCTACATGAATTTAATCAGTAATAAACGTTTTAAAGGAATAAATATTTGACACATAACTGATCTCATTTGTCAATGCTTTGAGACTTAACTTCATTTTAAACGTGTCTATTTGTTTTGCTTTCTGTGAATAAAGTTGTATGAGAGGAAGTGTGCACTGGAGTTTGAAAGGTTCTTGCTTGCTTGTCTTTGGTCTTACATAAGGAGGTCCTCGTGTTTCATGAGAGGAAGTTAAATTTAAAAGGAATATTAATGGCAATTACGGTCAGTTTTCAGTGTCTTACTATGATCAGTGATTAGCTGTCGGGAGCAAATGTGATCATCCTAAACTCGTACACATCACTAGTAACTAGGGGGGGGTGCTAAATTTGAACAGAGCCTTTGCACAGCAGACCGTTTGACTTGTCAAACACAGGTGTGACTAATAACATGAATTGCTGTAGTGGACTGCAGAGCTCGCTGGAGCAGAGCCATTGTTAATGCCCTGTGATTTTCAATTCAAGATGTCTGCTGTGAAAAAGGCCCATAAATGATTCATTTGGGAACAAAGAGGCAATATAGTGAAAAGAAACATGCAGTCTCTGCTCCTTGTAATGTTAATCCAGCACTTACTGTGCTCGGCTCCTTTTGGTAATATTGATATGTTTTACTGTTTTCAGAACACGGGGGTAAAGACAAATGTATGATCAAGCTAGCAGCTCTTTGTGACTCAGACTTTAGCTTTGAGCTAAATGCTAACATGCTCACAATGACTGGTAACATGCTGAGGTTTAGCGGGTAACGGTTTTCATGTTCACCTCAGTTTGTGTGTTTATTGTGTGTTAGCACGCTTTTATCACTAAACACAAATTACAGCTGAGGATGTATGGAGGATATTATTGGTCTGATCTTACTGCTGCTAATCGTGCAGGTACTGATATATAATCCTTTTGTACAAGTTCCATTTTATAAAACATCTGTTGGGTCCCCTCTCCCTGCTATTGTTACATTTTTTGTTCTTAAAATTGAGAAGATAGAATCAGCTTATTTAAGGAAAGCATCTGGGTTTCAAGGCCAAGTCATGGGAGACGAGCAGATTGGATTGTAAAGTATTTATTTGTACAAAAAAATCCCCAAAATGCTAAGAAAATTGCATGGTAAATATTTTGAATAGCATTCTGTAACTGAAACAGTGCCGTTAGTCAGTGGTGAATGGAAGCACTCACATGGAGCACAATGAGCCCATCGATAGCACTAAAGTCCAAATCACATCCAATCAGGTGGAGACAAGAAAACACACTGAATGGCGTGTCTGCCGACCCACAGCATCGGGATGTTCACCACAGAAACACGTAGCAGACGCTGGCCTTTTGAAAATGCTTCCCACTGGAAAATCAATCAGTACAGTCTACAGTGTCGGAGCGACACACATACGAACAAACAAGAAACAGAAACAGCAATTAGGACATCGTTTGGACAGAACCAAACAGCATGATGTTTTTCTAACTAAAATGTGACAAATGACAGTGTGGTTATGGCAGGACTGACTGATGTTTAATCCAAGCTTGCTGCAGGCGGCTGGGGTTCTTTTCCTCACCTGTCAATCAGCCACTGGAAGGGAGTACCAAACTACAAACATGTTGATGTGAAGGTTACGTTTTTGAAGCCACCCACTATCACATTTTCCATTTATTTCTGCCTGGATGTTTGGGATCACGTCCCAGTGAAAGAACATCCTAATAAGGCACCCGTTTTTAGGTGACATTTAGGTTGATTTTAGGAATCGCATTTCTTTTTAATTCTTATTTACTGGCATATTTTCAGTGACACCAATCTTATCTTATTAAATATTTTACACTGGTGTTAATCCTCCCCCAGAAAGACACTTGATCTGTCTTCTTATCTCTTTTAAGTCATCAGGAGACTCATCCAAGGAATTGTTTGACCTCTGACCTCCTGGGAAAGGAACAAAATTAGTTTATTAACAATTTACTTAGAAATGCAGACTGTTGTCTAGCCTATTATAAGATCCCTTAATTAATGATTTATTAACATTTATAACTGCAGACTTAATGTTTAATACCCTTTCTTAATAACTATTAAAGGAGTTATTATAGTTAATTAGTTTGTTCGCTTTCTGATGGAGTTAGATGAGAGGAGTACCTGGCTGGCTGTTTGCCCCTGTTCCCAGTGTTCATGCTAATCTAAGCTAACTGGCTGCTGGCTTTAGCCTTGTTTTTAACAGACAGACATGAGAGTGGTATCACTCTTCTCATCGAACTCTGTTAAAAAGCAAATAAATGTATTCCCCAACATGTTCAACTATTCCTTTAATGACCTTTGGGTTGCCAGGTTTTGGCAACAAGTCTCAAGTCCCTATCAATGAGACCATAATGAAGAGTAGTACCTAGAATGCATTAGTTAACAGTTTAGAAGGGGTGACTTATCAGGAAGTGGTACCAGGAACTGTCAACTGAATTTGCACTTGATGGGGCACTCTTGGATTAACTGGAGATTCATGAGGCTTCTTGGGGTCTTTCTGGTGAGTTCCTGTCATATAGGGGAATCATTTGGGAGAACCTCCGAGTACTCATGAACCTCTGGTCATCTCTACTGCATGCCACATCCGAACAGTTCAAATAAACATACATATGATTGATAATGTCCAACTCACCAGTGGAATTCCTGCTCAGGGTCAGGACACACATGAAAAAACAAAACAAAAAAACAGCCTAGAAATAAGTAAATATGTACGGGTATATTTCTCTCTAAAAAAAGATTTTCATTCAAAAGGTATGCATTTTTTCTTAGAAATATAGCGATTTCATTCAAACCTACTTTTTATAAAAATCATTCTTTGGGTTGATCCTTCCCAACAACCAGCTGAGACGACAAGAAGACACCTGCATAGGTTTGCACAGTTGCATTAGACACGAGTCCAAACACAGACAGACATGAGACATCACTGTGCCGCACTGTAAGTCATTCATGCTCGGAGATTTCAGGTCAACACGTGCTCTCTTACAGTGGAGTCACAGATATGTCACTTAAAACGGAAGCCCGGCAGCTAAGAAATTAAAGTGCCCATGAAGTACTGAAGCCATGAGAATGGAGGTAGACCTTTTCTATTAGTGTTGACCACTGCAGAGAGAGTTTAGTGGAGTTTCAGTACACCGACGTGCCTTTTAATGATAGGAAATTCAACATGTTATTGTTGAGCTGGATTGATTGACCTGGAGAGCTGATGAGCAATTTACGTAGTTCTTCCTCCTTCCCAAGCTGATGTAAACATTTAGAAAATTTGGTCGACTAGGAAGATGGTTGACATCCAAAGGACGATGCTGAACAACGCCTTTTTCTTCGAAAAATGATAAATGTTTAAAATAATAAATATAACGTGAACCATGGAAAAATGGTATCTACCTTCAGTCACCCAAAGGTTTATTCAGATGTCGGAGCTGAACATGAAGGCCTCAGTTCACCGCAGACGTGAGCCAGGCCCACTCAGTTTAAGGATCCTCTTGCCCTGCTCAAGCTTTGTTTACTGTGTCATTACTTTTGGGGGCAAACAGGAAATCGATTTTACTCATGTGTGTTAGTTAGTTAGTCGTGGGAGCACTTGTCAGCATGTAGAACCAGTTAAATGTCTTCTGTGGCTCTGGCTGGAGGAGTTTTGTGAATGTCCTCAACCCGGACTTGGAAACTACAATATATATATATACAATATGAAAGGAGAAGGCATTTGTTAGGCAGGAAGAGTCTAATGAAAAAGGTATTGGTTGCATTATGGGAAATGTAGGATCCAGTGTTTGGGGATTAAAAGTCTGGGTATCTCAGCTATGAATGTGAATATGCATTTTTAAGCTGCACTAATTGATTTTTTCTAGTTTTTTTTGATAATGGAACTAGCTGTAAACACAACATTAACATATTATCACCTGTTAAAGTTGTTTAGCAAATGTTAGCAAACAACTGTTTACACATCCAGTAAGCATGGGGCAACATTAGCAGTAGTTTGGATAATTTGTATTTCTGACACAAATTTTATATATTTATATTCAGTTTTCTTCTAGCTCTGTTTTAGTCTCTATCCTAAACCCGAGGGAATTGGCTTTAGCTTTTAGCAGCTAAATGCGTCACACCAGCTAGATGCTAACTTTGTCCACAGTTTGTTGATGAGAAGGTACAGTTTTTGGTGAAATCAGCTGCTGGCTGCTGAAAACAGGGTGAAGGAGCAGTGAGACTGAACCAAAACAGGAAAGTGTGGCCGTAAAAACCAAAACAATTGGCTAAAGAAACAGGCTAAAATGCTCCGTAGAGCTGAGTGGAACTGCAGTCGGGTGATAATTCTCTGTGAGTTTGACTATGAGTGACCCTTTCGCATTACACATAGTGTAGATAGATCCATTGTTTATATAAAAATATATATTGATTAGTGCAGCTTTAATACATTTATTGCGAGTCCCCAAACTTTATCACAAAGCTAAATCACTGGAGTACTCCCTTTAAAGGTTTTCTTTTTCTCACTTTGATTGGAAGTTTAGGGCATTAAAACATTACATTCTCACTTTAAAAGTAAAAACCTGCACAGGTGTCACTAAGAAAATAAGCATTCTTCTCAGATATACAGCACACTGTGATCCTGATACACCAAGATGTTGCCTCATGTTGTGAACATCCCCAACAAATGAATAAACCTGAGAGATCACATATGTGCAGGCTGCCACCAGCGCTGCAGCTCTGTCCTGCTGTCCTCATCTTTCCTCTCCTCTCCTCTGTCTCACAATCCTTCAATGCCCCATACATCCACCTGTCTTTCCCCAGACTCCTTGACCTGATAACTGGGGTGCATACAATAACAGTTTGTACTTAGTGTTCCCTCTCTACAAACTTGGCAGTGGGCTAGTAGAGATGGTCGTAGGCACTACAAGGAAACCTTCCTCTTTGGAGGTAAACTTTGTGACCCTGTTCATGTTCTGTAAGATAACTTTCTATGAGAGGGGCTAAAGCCGCCGCCCCTGGGGAAGGCCTGTTCTTGTATTTCTATTTCTTATCACCAGCAGTCACCAATTAGTCAGCGAGGCGAAGAGTAATGGGACAGATAAAGTGCAAAATGACCCCCCCCCCCCCCAAACCTCAGTGTGTGCCTGTCTTTGGCTGTGTTGTCACCCCTTTACTGTGATGTCACCCCTCCTCCTCCCTCGCCTCGTCTGTCTCTGTCTGTCTGCTGTGCTCAGGGAAAGTCCAATGGGGCTCAGCTCTTTTTGAAAAAAGAGAAAAGTCTCTTGTCCCGGTCAGAGATGCGGTGAGCTCGTCTGGAGGACTGACCACCGTGGGCCCTCGACGTCCCCGACAGGGAGGAAGGGGCCGAGCGCCACTCGTCCTGGTACTTGTCCATCAACTGCTGGTCAATCACTCTGTGCATATCATCCTGAAGCCGAGGACAAAGAAGCCAATGAGAGGAAGACAGGAGAGAAATGTCACAAAGAGAATGTGGTGGGGTGTTACAGGAAGTTCTGGGGAGATCAGACTCATTGATCAAGTTACCTGTTAGTTACTGATTACAGAGACAACACAATCACCTGTCATCCCTGGCACAACATTAGTTTTATACTTAACATCTTTCAGAAAATGTAGCTCAGCCTGACACAGAATAAGATTGTGGCCAAGTTTTTCTTTAATGTAATAGTACCTGGCCTGTGGTCATTTCATTAAAACCCTTTATTTAGGAATACGTGCAAAAGAAGCACAATTTCTAAAAGTATAATTTTGACCACTTCATACTTTGCTTTAGAGGTAAATGGATTGCATTATAGCGCTCTTTTTCCAAAGCGCTACACAATGTTCCTCCCATTTAAGCACACACTCACAGACCGACAGCAGCAAGAGACCATGCAGTGGGCTGGCCTGACCGTCAGGAGCAAATATGGGGTTCAGTGTTTTGCCAAAAGACACTTTGAAACTTGCACAAGCCACTTTTAGGGTCCCAGGAGTTCTGGGGCCTGCATCAGCCTTGAATATGATGAATAGTCATGAACTGTTCGGAATTACCAGGGGCTACATTCCAAAGGACAGCGCAGTGGGGGACTGGCATTTCCGCTTCTGGCTGCTCAAAAAGTCACAATAGGTTTCCAGACGACGTCATTTTCTAAATCAGTCATTCCCAAACGTCTCAGCTTATAACCCCTCAAAATGAAGCAGTATGTTTGTGGCATAATGTCTGCGTGTTGTGAAGACTTAGCCAAAGAATCATTTTTCCTCTGAAACTAATTTACTTCAACAACTTTCAGAGGCCTGAGGAGGTCAAATTCTTAGTTTGCTGTTAGGAGTATTTGAGAGATAAAGCCACCAGGGGGCTCTGACAAGCTGCTAAATCAAATTCAGCTGCGATTCAACAGCTGTGATTGTAAAACTAGTGTTTCTAGAGTACATGAACACATAACACTTTGGTTGTCGCTCAACACACAGTGACATAAACATAACCATGCACAACCCAAGCATTATGATCTATTGGGGAAACAGGACTGTTTCTGGTGTCTGTATCTGCATCTTTTACCGGGTAAGATGACCACTGGACCAATCTCCTAAAAACATTCCTACAGAGGATACAGGTGTATGGAGAGAGGAGACAGAGCCAGGTGGAGAGAGAGGGTGGTGGGTGTGGATGGTTCTCTGTGGTGGTTAATGGTTTCAGATTGAACTGTGGCATGGAATGGCTCATCATGGCGTAGACAGGGTTAGTGCAGGGTGAAACAGCGAGATGGCACTGCTCAGGCTCACCTCTAAGGCAGGAGGGGGTGGGGGTACCACAGGGGAGAAAGGGTGGTACGGAAGCTGAGAAAGGCCACTAGATCAGAAACCACAAGAGCCAAACAGTAAAGAGCCCTGAGGAGGCAAACTGTGGGCAGGGAGAAGAGAGGAAAGAGCTGCTAGTTACAGAGGAGGGGGGGGGGACACACACACATACACAAACACACACACTGTCCTCAGGCTACAGAAGTAATATTCTTCCTTACTGACACCCATCACAGACAAGCAACTGACATGCACCCTCAGAGGTTAGCTGATAGGTTTAGTGTATGTGCACAGGTTAAACTAGACAAGTTAAAAACAAGTTGCAGGGAAGGGAAGGAACATGGACAAACAAGTGCCATTTCATTCTTATATACTTTATATACCAGTCTGCTTACTAATTTCATCTGAAGTTGGATGAAAAGAAATCATCCAGGCACTGCATTTACAGTACAGCTTTATTTATGTAACAACCTTAGCTGTTCCAATATTCTGCAACAGGACTATTTTACTAATATGTCGCTTGTGACCTTTGACCCACCTGCCAAGCCTCCAGCTGCTGCGACAGGTTGAGCTTCTGCTGGATGGCATCCAGGAGCTGGCTATTAAGAGACATGATGTCTATTTTACACTTTGCCAGCTCCATCTCCACCGCTTTCTTCCTGAGAGACACAGACGGAGCAACGAGTGAAGGCCCTGTGGCAACTATAGCTTCAACTCAGTGAATGTAGAATAACTCATTCGATAGGACTAGTTCAACCTTTTGGTTAACACGCTTATTCTCTTTCTTTAGATGAGACCATTGGTAAATATTAGGAAACAGTCAGCATTTATATGGAGAGAATTTTGTTTCTTTTTAAAACAGTCAAAAAAGTGGTTTGAGAGAGAAACTTTCCACACTTTTGCTTTGAAACTCTAAACTTTTGCTTTCAAACCCTAAAAGTTGTGCTTCCGGTTCCGCTTTATGCCGTGGGCGGGACCAATGCTGAAAGACGTTCTATTGGCCAGTTTTGATGTGAGTGATAGCTTGGCAACATGCCGTCAGTTAACGAGAGAGGCTGTTCCGCCGGAGGAGAGCGGAGAAAGTCGATACTAATGTAAGTTTCTTTACACATAACTTCCTTACTTAGCAGTAATGTTATGTTTGAGCTAGATTGCTTTTGTTCAACGAGCTGTGCTGTTGTAATGGG
>JAVQJL010081235.1:0-18683 GCA_036024295.1 Nannoperca obscura | reverse complement strand
ATGTCTTGACTCTATTTTCTATTCATTTCACAACGTATGGTGGTGAATAAGTGTGACTTTTCATGGAAAACACAAAATTGTTTGGGTGACCCCAAACTTTTGAACGGTAGTGTACCTTAAAGTGCATCCAGAGTGTTTGATCGACTTTTTTTTTGTGGTTCTCACTTTGGTAATTTCCATTCTTTGGAAATTGAGGAAACTGCTGTGTGGGGGGAAAATACCAGATGCAAGAAATATTTTTTTTAACTATGAAACATTTTATTTAGAAAATGAAGACAGTGACTTAGCTTCAACACTTGTATGATTTCCTTTGTGTCTTTCTCTTGGTCTGTTTGTCTCTCTGTTCAACAAGTAAGCTTTACACAGTATGTAAGCTACCACAACGACGGATTCAAGGAAACATACAATATGAGTTTAATATTATACTTTAATATCCTCAGGTTGACAGTTCCATTGTGTTTCTACACAGATTGTTGTCTGCTGGATGGTCCTCCAACCTGTGTTTCTTTGCCTCACTCCAGGTTATAACTGTGAGTTCTTACCCTGTGAGGCCAGTAATCCGTGCGAGAATGGTGCAGTGTGTGTGGAGGAGTTGGATCAGGACCGTTTCCCTTTGGGTTTCCGCTGTCACTGTCGCCGGGGCTTCACTGGCCCCCGCTGTGAAATCAATGTGGATGAGTGCAGCTCTAGCCCCTGTTTTCACGGCTTCTGCTACAATGGTAAGAAACAGCCTGTCTTGCCAACATGCGTAATAACAGGCACCCAAGATGGAACCAATGCGCGCGCACACACAGTGAATATGTCAAATTTCGTTTTGCTCACTTACAGTCTGGCAGGCCGTTTTCAATTGGGTCACCGTTGCACCTAATAAGAGTGGAGTTATTCCATCTGATGTGAAGCTCTAGGACATTACCTGCTGGAGTAGGCTTGATTAGTTCCTTAACATAACTGTTGAAGGAAACCAATGAAACCTCAGTGTTGTGTTGTAATTTGAATGATGGATGATAAATTACATAATTAATACAATCAAATCTCAAAGCAGAATATTCTCTGATTCATCTGATAAGATGTGTATTCCATCTCATCAACATACGTGATTAAAAACTCATTGATTAAAATAATAGTGTTAAAGTTAAGGATTATTTATCACCACTTGGTCAATGATTGTAAAGTATTTTGGTTAATTTATTTTACATTTACTGTGTAGGACGATAATATTTTGTTGTGCAGAGTGGAATTTAATTTCTCTCTGTAGCAAAATACTTGTGCTGTAGTATTACTTTCCAGCCCTCATGGCATCTCAACTTGCCAATGTTGTTTCAACCAGTTTATACGAGAACTAAATGGCAGTGGATCACTATCTAAGAGTATCCTATCCTTCACTGTGCTACAGTAGATCTTGGCCAGCTGTCTTGACTAATCTTGAGCGCAGCCATTTCACCTTAGGTTAGTGAGGCAGGCCTCCAGGACCTATTGGCCGGCGCTCAGCAGCAGCCAGCCAGCCACCAGGGAGAGCACTGCATAGCCACAGTGGCTGAGATGAGTAATGCTGCTGCCACCCAGGACCTAAAGCATTTAATGAGAGTAATAGCAGCTACACGCACCAAGACAGAGTGACAGCATAGATTACGTGGTAAATCTTTGGGATAATGAAGAATCCTGGGACCCTGACTGGGGAAGTAATAAATTCACTCCTGTAAGAACTGCAATTACCTCTGTCACTGGCTGCCTGTACACCAGTGTTTTCTTGGAGAAACAGAATGATGCATCCCGCTTTAACGTTCATTAATAATTAAAGACAGGGAGGCATGGATTATTAGACGTGGGAGATTTTAACCTGCGATGGAAGAAATCGGCACATTTGCAACATCTGAATAAAGAATGGCCCTGGAATGGGCTCTCTCCCTCTGTTGTACTTCTTTTTCCCCCCCACCGCACCCCACTCCATTCAATGTGTTGCAAGTGTGTTGAGAGTGCGAAAACGAATGACAAGGCTTTCAGGCTTTCATTGAAAACAAGTGGGATAAGTTCAAAGGGGGACGAGGAAAGTAGTAGGAGAAAAAAGGACTGAATGGCCATTGGAGACAGGTTCATTTAAAGACGGTTAGAGTGTCAAACTCCGTCAGACTGATGTAGAGGGAGGTAACCTGTCACATAGATTTAGCAACAACGGGGCGTTTATTTTAATGGACACATCCATTAAAACATGAAATCTTAGTGGGTGATTTTGCTTTATGCTCATAATCTGTGTAGATTACCTGTGTAGATATGTAGTACGTTAGTAGGATCTACCGAGAAATGACTTAATGATGATGAGGAATTAATTTATGATGCAAGGTGTAACTGTCCTACTGATTTTGTTTCAGTTGTAGACGGCTTTTACTGCCTTTGCAATCCTGGCTATGCTGGGCTGAGGTGTGAGCAAGACATTGATGACTGCGTGAACAGTTTGTGCAGTATCAACTCAACATGTAAGGATCTCCATCTGGTAAGTGGAAGCATTTTCTGTTTGGCAGTATAATGGGCTGATATAATGGCCTTTAAAAGTCTTTAAAATGCACCAATGTCCTATAAATCACTACAGTTGGTAAGTAATTGAAAAAATCTAAAATTTATCATAAAATATTGACAGACTTGCATCACATAAAGTACTGGCTATTACCTTTGATGACTGCCATGCAGTTAATGTTTGAAAGCATTTCTATTGCAGTATAAACATCTGTGCAATAACATGAACAGTGGTGTATTATTAAAAAGAATAATAATCAGTTTAATATATTGTAGGAAAATTTGGCAGACTTAATTTGTTCTTGTTGGGAAATTTGTTCAGCCTGAGGATGGAGGTGTACTGTATACTAGTATAAAACTGTAAATGCATCTCATTATTGTATCACCTACTAGACATATCATGCCAATAATGCCATGTATGCCTTGTGAGCTGAGCTCTTAATGTGCCAAAATGACCAGTGGTTACCAAAGTATGCTTGGGGAAAAAACAGGATTTTACAATGGATATATTAAGTATGACAACCATCTTTTGGCCAGAATTAATTAGATATCCAAAACAATGCATATTATGTCCTTCTGGATCAGTAAATAGATTTATCTTTAAAATTAACATAGAAAGAAACACAGAAAGCACTATAGCTGATACGCCAAATCATACCAGAAGTTATCTCAGGGTACTTTCCATATAGAGTACGTCTGGACCGTACTCTTTATTCAGTAACTTTACAATACAGTATATACTCCATTGGTGGTTGCAGGGTCCACCACTTTTAGCTATGGAAAGCATGTGTAGGCAGAGATGGGAAACTATGAATTATGTCAAATGCCAAGTACCACTCATAGAACATAGTTTGTCCTCTTTCTGAAAAAGACACTACATTTACAGAACAACACATTATCCACAGTTTACATAGCTGTAGCTAAGCAAATTTAGCGTAGTTTAGATTAACCCACAGTGGTAGAATATTTAGGATAAACAAGACAGGCCTGGTCTGTCTTATAGCTGCAGGGCTCAGTTGATTCTGCTTGTTGAAATGATAAATGAAAACAGAGTATGTAAAATTTAAGCTGTAAAATGTGCATCAGAGAGGGAGTGATTTCCTAAATGATTTCTTCTCAGTACATTTTATTCCAAGTGTTCCGGCCCTCCTCTACTGATGTCTGTTACTACAGATGCACACACATGGGTTTTAAGGAATATTTTAAGACTTTCTTATTGCAAGGCGCAGCTCTACTTCTGTAGTTATTCAAGTGTTTTTTAAGCCAATAACATTGATCTGTTGCAGCTGCAAAAAGGCCTTGGGAGCTAGATGCTGCTTACAAACTGTGCAATGAGTACCAGGGGCCTTTTTCCAACAGCTGCTTACTTGCTAACAGATTGCGGTAGTGAGACAGATGGGTCATAGATAAAGTCTTTGGGTTTGTTTGCTGTTTTTTTTCATTCGACAAAGACAGATAACCTTTGGTGTATAGTCCACACCTAATGTTCAGGTTTAAAATAAGTCTGTGCTTTTGAAAATGAGTGCATAATGTTATGTAAGAAAGATGAGAGCTATTTAACAAAAAGAGCATGTTTCGGATGGGAGTCTGTGGAGTCCCGGAGGAGCCACATGGTGTGGAGAGAAGGGAAATATTTGCTCTTACAAAGTATTTCAGAAAAACATTTTTCTTATTTTCTTCTTCTTCTTTTTGTCATAAACAAAACTCAAACACAAATTAATTTCTATAAAGTTTTAATAAAAACTTAAAGATTAATTTTGAGATTTTCAAAAGAAACCGTCAAGTTTTCAACTTGTGGCAGCAAACTTTTTCCGTAGCAACTGCTCAGTAATGGTCTATATTTTATCCAACCACCTTTTGTCAGAAATGATTAAAACCAGATTATGGATTCCTAAACCATGCTTTAAGGCTTCAAAGCCAACATGTTGCAGTTTTACATTTCAGTGTGTGAAAAAACTCCTTTTGTTTCATCTGCATCACTTATTAAACAAGTATACTGGCATGGGCAATTATGTCAACATAAAACTAACTTTAGGCATTCATTGGTAATTTTCTAGTATTTACAGGCACTACAAACGAGCATGTTCTTAAGTGGTTATCAAGACACGATGGTGTGAAGAAAGCGCTACTGTAGCAATTTCAGGATAACTGAAGGACACATGCAAATTTTTTCTCTATATAGTATGAAATAGTCTACAAGGAATTCTTTGATAAGGTTTAAAAATTGTCTAGGTACAGAATCGTGGTTAAAACATTTCAGTTTTCAGTTTTTCACCAATATTTTTCTAGTCACTGTTTTTTCCAACTCATTATTCAAACAGGGGCAGTTTTTGGAAACCCGTCCACATAGTCTTGTTTACAGTGTAGCTATTCCTCTCTCTGAACACCACGTCCCACAGAGCTTTAGCTTATTTTGCAGTCCCTGAAGGTGACTTAGCAGCAAAAATGAGATTATGTTCTATTGCCAGGGGTAAGAAATTGGAGTCTCCTGGAGGTATTTAATTTATCATGAGATGACGGCATTTTCCCCCCACCACCATAGGGCCCACACTGTACAAATTATATCAGACAGAGTTTAACGGCTCCCCTCCAGTGTATGAAATACAGATTAGCATGCATTCAACCAGCAGCACCCAGGACCTTTAGACAGGATGTTGGCAATGAGAAATCCTGAAAAACCCTTGATCATATGACTACCTTCATCCTGTATGCAAAGAGGAATTTATATTAAATCCGTACCTTGGAAAGTAATAGACAACAAACCATTCATATCCCGTGCCATGATTAATTAGCACAATGAAAATTGCAATGATGAAATAAAGGACAAGTGGTCCGCATACTGCTCTGAATGGAGAAACAGAAAAATGTAAAATGTTAGCAGAGGTAGGAGCTGTATATAAATCTGTTTCTTAACGTACAGTAGAATCAACATTCATTGGTAAGAGAAAGAAATTCTGACAAATGTAAACAGGTTTGCTTGTCTATGAAAATAATTTTCCACACAAAATATGCAGTGGTAATATTGTATGCTTGATAAAGGCTTGTGCCATCTATCTTGAATGGCATGGACAAAAACAGGCTTGCATATCATCCAAAGGGTGGGTGGTAGAAGGAATACATCTGCATAGCATCCATTTGAAAAATTAAGACAAGCATGACTCTTCCACAGTTTAAACAGATTTCCACAGGAAGGCTCTTCTTGTGAGTGGGAGGTTTTGTTCTGCAGTGTTTGTGAGAAATCTTGAGATGAATTTAATCAAGTACATTTAGCATTGCACAGTTTATTTACTAAAATGTTACAGGTATAAATAGGTAAACAAATAAGTGGCAGAAGCTCCATAACAGCTTAATTAACAGCTTCCATATGTTTATACTGTTCTTTCTATTTTCTAATGTTGTGTATTGCTATCATAAATACTAGACTCTAACTACCTAGATTACTATACCTAGTCAAGTGCAGATGTAAGGTGTCAACATAATTCAATGTTAATCTAATAGGGTTTCCTTTTTCTTTGTATTGCAGAGTTATGAGTGCGTGTGTCACTCCGGCTGGGAGGGGGAGTTCTGCCAACAAGAAATTGATGAATGTTTATCTCAGCCCTGCGAAAACAACGCCACCTGCACAGACCTTCTCAACAGCTACAAGTAGGTGTGCGAGCTGGCTCGAGGGCTCTGTCCTCATGAGGTGCATCAGTCACTTAATAAATGCAGAAAAAGAAGCCGTTCAGTGATAGCAATATGTCCTTCCACTGGCAGCAGAGATAATGAATTGCAGATGGCAGGTAAAACAAATGAGTCAATCAATGGCTCACAGCGTGAAAAGGTTTCAGGGGATCTGTGAGTCATTGGAGGAAAAAGCTGGTGTATCTGCTTCAGCTAATGCCCCTCCTCTCGCTGGGGAGACGTAAAACTGCTTCAGGTGGAAAAGTTGGGGGATGAAAAGGAATGTGAGGTGGAGTGGTTGGTAGTGCTCGGGTACTCACTGCCACCAAGTGGAATATTCACCTGCCTTAAGAGCAGATACTTCAGACTCACACACACTTACTCTCTGTTCCTCTGTTCCTGTCTCGCTCTTTCTGTCTGTGTCTAGCATGCATACATTTCCATTTAATCCTGACTCAGTGCTCTAACCTCCTGTGTCCTACATTCAGCTGTCCAAAATGAAAAGCTACTCTGACCAGTAGTCCAATTAACCTGTAAATTCCCAGCACTGTCTCACACAAAGATCCAGGAGTGCAGTGCCAATACTTGTACTGTAACACTGTGTACTTCAATACAGAAAAATGTGTCCTGTGGATCATTTGAATAAAAAACAAATTATATGCCATATGGTAGCTTATCTGCAGCACCCCACAGTACCGCTGCTATATCTATTTTTAGAAGAGAATGGCACCTTTGACCAACAGAAAACTACTAAATAAGTTGTGTTTGTTTATTTAGGATTCTTTTTAATTTATGCCAAAGTGACAGTTCCATATCTCCTCTCTGATGTATCCAAGGTGTTTGTGCTCACCAGGCTGGACAGGTGTGGACTGTGCAGAGGATGTGAATGAGTGTGATCGTGGGCCCTGTCTAAATGGAGCTCTGTGTCAAGAGTCAGACATACCTGGGGAGTTCTCCTGCACCTGTCCCCCTTTCTTCAGTGGCCCCTTGTGCAACCAGCCTTATGACCCCTGCGACCCCCTCCACAATCCCTGCCTGAACAACTCCACCTGCCTGACACGCTCCAATGGAACAGCCTCCTGTAGATGCCCAGCTGGTGAGTGAACACACCGCCACAGCCTCATACTAATAGTGCTTTTTTTTTTTTTAAGCCCACTTTTCGGATGTAACTACACCATTTTGTTTAATAGTTTACTGTACGCTGACAATCTACACAGATTAAGTACTTTGAAAAACACAAATTGAAAAATCCCGCGGTAAAAATGTACATCATAGATCAAAAGATTCTAGCAAATAAGATGAGAAATATTCCTGTCACAGTTAAGCTTGCATCGTTTGTATCTTCTCTCTGATATGTATGATGCTTTCCAAAAAACATCAACAGAGACAATGAATGTTGTTTTCTTGTGCTGAATGATATGTGGAGTGTTTGAAACAACAGTTAAGGTTTTCCTACATGGTTGATTTCAAGTGATAAATGCTCCTTTTTTTTTTTGATTCATACAAAATTGTTTTATTTTGTGCTGCCGCCATGAGAAGGTTGAATAGTTCATGTAGCTAGAATCTGGCAATTGGCTGACCATGGGTTAAAGAGGGTTGTATGCAAAATGATCCAATGATTTTCCATTTTAAATTTTGCAAAGAATGGTCAATAAAGGGGCTGACTTTTGGCCTTTTTACTCCTTTTGAGAAGAACTTGCCCACTGTTTTATCTTAGTTTGATTTCTTTTGATGACTTTAAATAAGCAAAACTAGTTCATCCCAGCGGTGGCTGAGTTGTTCTCTTTATAGTCGATGTTGAATCAAATGCTGGTGTACTACCTGGGCTGTACCTTCAGTGTGTATGCATTACAGTGCCCCCTCATGATGATTATTTATAGAAACAGTACCTTGCAGGAGCGGGCCAGATTAAAATCAAAATCAACGAAATAATTATAATATATAAATAAAAACCACTACGCAACAAAAAGCCTACGGTAGGATATTTTGGTAACACCTTTTGCCCTGATGTGTACTTATCAGCATTTAATACATTTGGCATGTCATAGCAATCAATTCCTGATTAAACAGTTACTTCTCTTTTGCATAATGCTGTTGCATATATCTCTTTCCTTCACTCATTAACTGTCAAAACAACTTATCTGGGTAAACCCATTAGCTCCTATCACCCTGACAAAAGACGAAAATCCTTTTAACTGTGCCTCTTACCATTTGCCGTGTCTTGGTCATGAAACACACTGACATACAGAGCATTCAGTGTTACCAATGAACAGTGTGTTACAACCTTTTAACCAATAATTTGACATTAAATGCCAGTGAATTACACACATCTGCTGATAAAATGGCACAATGCCACATCCAAACTAAACAAATGCTTTGGATTTACATTAAAATATCTAACTACAGTATACTAGCAGGTTCCTCTTGCAAAACATCTAATACATCCAAACTAACACAGCCCAATAGATCCACAAGTAACATGGAGTTTTATATGCATGGTCTAAATGCATCTTTGTTTTGAAATTTGTAAATTTAGATCCTTGCTCCTCAAGTATATCCTTAAATACAAAAGCAGCTTCATTAATGGGCAAACAAAGCATATTTTACTGGTTACTCTAGTACATTGTTTGTAGGTATCTGCCACAGGCTGTTTAAATAACCTCATGCAAACTCACAAGACGATCAAAAGATGGTAGTGGTGATCAGCTTGAATTCATGTCTGTGACAATGGATTCAAATGTGTGCAGTCTGTGCATAAATGTGTTTATGTTACCAAATTAATGTAAAAATATGGTTAAATATACACTGTAGCTTGTGTAATGGACTGGCTGTATGTCATGAGTGTTTTGTTACATTTGTTTTGTGGGTGCGTACTGATACTAAAGAGGAAATCAAATTACTGCAGTTGTAAAAAGTCTGAAATGAAACAGTTTGTTAGTATTATTTAGATATTTAAAGTAATGTGGTTATTTGTGAATGTAAATCATGTTGGTGGTCGCTCACTTCTTCACACACTCTTGAGTCCACGCACGCATCTGAAATTCAACACATGAAAATCTATTTCATGTTCAATTCGCAAGCTCAGCAGTCAGTTTTATAAATGAAATCAAAAAGACCACTTACTTTGTTGAAATGACCTGTTAGGAAGTTTATTAGTAAGCGCCTGATAGCTTAGGAATTATAAATTATATAGTCTTTTAACTTATCAGGGTGCAGGATGAGATGCTATAGGGTTGTGCTGTATCTAATAGGTCTATCAGCGTGGAGATGAAAAGATGTTGCCAGTTATAAATAGAGCGACTGGGTTAGTTTCAGAAGGCTTCCTTGGAGAGGAATAGGAAATTAGGTGCTGGCTGCATACATTACACCGAGAGCTTTGCGTGGGCTTGGTCGTTTTCACTTCACACAAGCATGGTGACTCACTACTCTCCATTATTATTCACCATAAATCCATCCTACATAGCTACTACTCAACAAACACGGAGCTGTTATACAACCCGTGGCTTGACTCCAGCACAACACTTTTACAGACTTGTTATTTACCATTCAGTGTAGGTTACTTGTCAAAGAAATTGTGTAAGCCTTACATTATTCCCAGACCTTATTAAATTAGAATGTGTCTGCCAGATTTACTTCCATAAGAATATCATCCCACACACAAGATGGACACAACATGGTCAATATTATCATGGTTAACTTGCTGTATAGTCAACACAAATTAGCAATTTTGTTTATGGATTTTAGTTGTACTTATTTGCTGTTTTGCATGGCGTGCGGTAGAAGTGCAGGGTACGCACATGACCTGAATAAAGGAGATGGAGTTTGATGCTTTAATATGACATGAGTTGGCACAGGTCTCAGTCAGACCTTGGTTGTGTAATTGACACAGAATACGATATGGCAGAGGTAGGTACTTTAAACAAGCACAGCAAACCTGCATTCAAATTCAAAACCTTTCTATTTGCTTTTAGAGACTGACTCTTGACTGATGAAATGAAAACATTATAACACCAATCTGCAATTGGTGTACAGCCCAAGTGTCACATGGTATCTGAGTCCACATGTTCCACACACAAGAGTGTGTGCTCTTATACATTAGCACAGTTTGGAATCATTCTTAATTAGGTACACCTTGCTAGTACAGGGTTGGACCCCCTTTTGCTTTTAGAACTGCCTTAATTCTTTGTGGCATAGATTCAACAAGGTGCTGGAAACATTCCTCCGACATTTTAGTCAATATTGACATGATATCATCATACAGTTGACACAGATTTGTCAGCTGGCTACACATTTATGATGTGAATCTCCCGTTCCACCACATCCCAAAGGTGCTCTGTTGGATTGAGATCTGGTGACTGTGGAGGACATTTGACTACAGTGAACTCATTGTCAAGTTCAGAAACCAGTTTAGAGATGATTTTAGCTTTGTGACATGGTGCGTTATCCTGCATTATCCTGTTATTTTCTCTTTTTCAGACTATTCTCTGTAAACCCTAGGTATGGTTGTGCTTGAAAAGCCAAGTAGACCAGCCTGGCACCAACAACCATGCCATGTTCAAAGTCACTTAAATCACCTTTCTTACACATTCTGGTGCTCAGTTTGAACTTCAGCAAATCATCTTGACCATGTCTACATGCCTAAATGCATTGAGTTGGCTGACAAGTAACAAGCAATTGCAGTATAGAAATAAAATAAAATCTCCTCCAGGAGCATAAAATCTTCCTGTATATATATTTGTTTTGTTTAGATTCTTTACAAAAACAAATGTGTTGGGCTGATATGTCATTTTCTGATTTTTGTAGCTCTCAAATAACTACCAGTATATCAGTAACAGTGTAGTATCAATCTAGTATTGGTTGGGGTCTATAGCTTATATACTTCAAAACAACAACAACAATGTGCTTATTGTAATAGCCATTGAACAGACAAAAATATGAAAATACAATCTCAATAAGCTTATCTATAACATCTTGCTTCTAAAAAAGCTTGACAGGGGTTGACAGGGGTCTTTTATTAAAGATAAGCACTTTCACAGTTTGTTTAATGATCATTTTTCTCAAACTTGCTGTCCTGAATTTGGTATAAAGCTAAGTGTGTGGTCACAGTTTTCCCCAAGACACTAGACACTAGACTATATCAGTCTCACAAAAAGGGTGATATGGCAACTTTACTATTCGTCAGTTCAAGAGGAACTAAAAGGCAGCCATTAGGAGGTGCCTAGTGGGAGTAGCATTAAAGGGATTTGTAAAACACAGCCACAATGGAGATGAGTTTTGTCTACAAAGGGAATGCTTTGAGAACCTGGAGGCCAGAATAAAACCAGAGCCAGCTGAAAGAATCTTCTTAAAAGAAAATATAAGGGAAGCAGTTATCCTCTCTTGTAGAGGGCTCCTGTAGGAAGTTTTTGTTCTTCCTAGCACTGACTCTCCACTGAGGCTGTGGCCAGAAGGCCTAAGTCATCTTGCCTGACCAGCACAGATGTTCCACTTTCCTCTTAATGAGGATCCTCAGCAGGGAGTGCCAAACCTGATAGAAGAGCAACCTGAAAATGGGAGAGTTAGGGTAGAGGTTGGGGTGAGGGTTAGTGGCCGACAACCACAACAAATGAAACAAACACGCATAGCATCCGTCAACACAGATACAAGGCAGAGTTACATCAGATTTCGAGTCCTGTACACAATCTATACTGTAAACTTGGGTGTCCTTGCAAACAATTCAGCTCTGTTTACTGAAGTGTTTGCACAGAGAACCGTCTGCGCTTGTAAACTGCAACTTCCAGGGATGAAATCTGAATCTAGGACATAGTATGTCCTCCAACTCGGCCTTTAGTCTGTCAAGGATGCATTCACTTACAAATGTCTAAAAGGCAAAAAAGCTATAAATAATTATAGGCTTTTACTTTTAGTTTAGTTCAGAATGCTCAAGCTTCTTGGCAAGTAAAACTTTTTTTTTCTTTAATTGTTATGGACATTGATTTGATTTTGAAGGCACAAATAATTAATGCTAACAATTATATTCCATTAGTTCACAGTCCTACAAAGCGATTACTGTTGTAGTTTCTGCTTCAAAATGTGTTTACAGTACACAACATTAGAATCCATGACACATTTGAACCACTTCAACTACAACTAGTACTAGATATGGAAATACAAAGGTCAATCCAATAGTTTCATAATACAATGCTACAAAACTGCAACTTTATTTATTTGTTTATAATTTTTATTTATTTATGGGATTCACACATTCCTGTCATTTTCAGATGAACATTCATTACCACTACAGGTTCAAGTGAACAATATTTGAAGTAATGAAACAGGCCTTCAGCTGGCTTGTAAAACACTTCTTATCTCAAAACATTATAACCTTTGAATTAAATTGTAGCAACTCTGATTTTAGCTTTATACGGATTTAAATGTATTATGTATTTACATAATAGAAAGAACAGTATGTGACTGTAGCACTTAATGGTTTAGATGTATTAAAGACGTTGTAATTTGTTCCATAATTTCCTTCTGTATTAGAGTGTGCCTTTTCCCATTACCACCTTTTCATTGGGTTTTGGGTGACAAGTTGGCATATTTCAGTGTTAAAAGTGAGCTATACTTGACAAGGAGACAATCGGTTTGCCTCTAGTCTATTGCATGAAGTGGAGAAATATGATTCCTGCAGTATAGTGAATTATTTCAGAGGCATTGTGTGGTCCCTTCACATGCAAAAACCATTTGGTCTCCATGGCTCAGAATACCCCCAGAGGTGTTTCTGGCCAGATGGAGAACAAGCCCCTTTATTTGCATGGCATGCTACACTAGCCTTCACCTTCCACAAGATTGAGATTGTGTCCTACCAAACAGTTGGTTAATGAGCTACTGTGAAGCTGTGCCAACAAGAGAACTGACACGTACTTAATATGATATTGAAAAGATGTGTTGAGAGTATGTGTTGCCAAATATGTGTTGAATCAGTCTGTCCTCATTGCATTCATTTCAAGTGATTATTCTTTTTTATAGAGGAGGTAGATCATTTGACTCATAGTAGTGTCTTAGTTTATAAACCATATGCCCCTCCTTTTCTTTCTCTCAGTACTGTACTGTGATATTAAACATGATGCACTTTGGGGCCTTAACTACTAAATACATTCCCCGAGTCAACTGAACTTACTGTATTTTATTTTGTTTTATAGTCTGCTATTCTAGATTAACACAATTGAGCTTATCATCTTTGTGCACTCTTATCATGTCAATGAATTTTATGCAAACTACATTTACTGTATTGCTTCGTATTAGTTTACTAAGATGTCTAATAATAATAATAATAATAACTTTATTTAAGGAGGAAAGTGGCACACTGAGATTAAAAATATATTTTAAAGCAGCATGTAGAACATATAGGTTACATAGAACACCGATTATATATGACTTTAATATTAAAGAATATGGTGACTCATTACTTAAGCTTAATGTTAATTTAACTAAGCCATTATACTGTAACAACAAACCTCCACATAAGATTACTGACTGAGATCAAAGACATTAAAAAAAATCTCTCACAAAATAATAAGAACACGTTCATAGCATGTAAAGTATTATTTAGTCTAATATCCTGAAAGTGAAGGCACACAGAGAGACAACAAAATATTAAAATGTAGCAGGTGTTCAGTCTCAGTATGAGAGCATGCCCCTTCAGTGAGCAAAGGTCTCAGCACGCTAGTGATATTCCATTGCTGAGGGCAAAATTAGGTTTTTTTCTTCTATTTTAGCTTTGAGACTTGGCTGCATCAAAAAAAGGAAGAAGAAAGCTTCAATGAGTAGCTTCTAACATATTGGTGTTTAACCTCTGTATGCTTAACAGCAGATAAAAAAATACCCTGTTGGATTCTATGTAAATCTGGGGCCTGTTCTGACAGACTATACTCATTTTATGTAGCATAGCCAATGGCATGGGTTTAGTTTCAAATGGTGGGGGACACAATGAAGTCAAGGAGTCCACTGTATGGATGCATTGTTTCAGTTATGGAGACCTGAGATTTTAAGAGAAGTATAATTTATTGCCTTAGCATGTCTTAGCAAAACATATTGTTTTCTGTAAAAAAAAAAATATATATATATTTTCCTTTAGTTTATTTATTTTTCCATCACTGGTTGAGGTCTGCTTTTGGCAAAGCTTCCAGGCTACGTCGATCCCCAGCAAGCTCCACCAATCAAATGGCTAAAGGCTGCCTGCGTGAAGCCTGAGAGGCAAAACTCACAGCAAAAACAGTCACCAATCGCTCACTACATCTCATGAAGCTTGTTGCCGTAAGTGCAGGGTAACAACCAAAGGCAATGTAGATGAGCGCATCTGCATTTGTATCAAATCAGAGTACTCTTTCATTTAGATTATGACAGCTGGGCAGTAGAGGACACTGTTAAGAGAGGATGGTGTAGTGATTTACTCAAATTGTAACTAAGTAATTTGGAAAAGTGGCAGAAGCATTGGAAACTGTACCCTCACTTGTACTAATGATATAACACTACAATCTAATTTTCTCTGTGTTAATGAACTACAGTAACTAGCTAAGGGTGCAGAAAGAAGACTCAAAAAAACTCACAGCGACAACCGTTGGACTGTATTAACATTTTATCTTTTTATGGTGAACATGTTAGCAAACAAATGCACATTGTTACTTACACATCCAGTAGAAGCAGAGCAACATGGGCATTTTACCGTCAGACTTAAACATGTGGACCAAAACACCAAAAAGAAAGCCGCATAGAGGTGGAGAATGGGTGTTAATTCTCAGTGGAATCAACAGTACTCGCAACCCTTTCATGTCAGTGACACTTGTCAGATTTTTTTTGCTTTTGTTGTACAGCACACTTTGCATTTGAAGAGGTATAGTGACATGGTTATGAGGTGTGGATGATATAATAGATGCACACAATGGCAGCCAACTCATGTATTTCCACTATTTTAAGTCATGGAGGTGGCTGTCTTTAGCGCAGACTGCCGAGACAACACACCTGTGCCCAGGCTGTTCCACACGGCTCGTTTCTCCTTTGAACATTTAGCAAATATAATCATGGTCAATGTTAAAATAAGGAATACTCTGTAATATTTAGAAATTTAAACTTTAACACCTTTGTGCTGGTAGCCTTGGATGTTTTATTAACCTGTTAATTTGTTTGTAACAGAAAAATTAAAAACCACTGTATCAAACATTGGCTGTTATATTGACAGAAGACCATAAATTAGGCAGTGTAGTCAAATTATACCTACTACAGTTTAGTACAAGTAAGCATAGCCACTCTTAAAATGAAGGCACAGTAAAACAGGAGAAAAAGAGCAGTGTCAGGTGTGTACTGTGAGTTTTGTTTAAGCCACAGAGTGGTTAAGGACTTTCGCACCACTGTGAGAAAGACGTTAGTGTCTTCATTTATACATAATGTATAAAAATAGACCTGGGTCTGCAACAGCTGTACAGTAAACAAAATTTAAATAAATTCAGTGTTTAATTATTTTGTGCTGTCGTTAGCAGTGCGTAAGAGGTGGTCCAGGTGTGTAGCAGTGAGGTAAATTGGTTGCAGTGGTTGGTGTTTACATGCAAAGAGATTTCTATTCTTAACCCACTTATTCAAGTAACCCAGTTTTTGGTCAGCGCATGTGAAGAACTCACAAGCATGCTGTATTCTACTCCTTGATTATGAGAAACACAGCTATGGTCACAAATTTCATATCTGGCATGTCTGTCCATTTATATTTATTTTTAATTGCCTACATTTTGTTGTTTTTTTGTTTGTTGCACATGATGCATGATGTGTCTGCTCGATGCCAAAAGGGGTGTCGATGAACTTTTTGGAACTGACAGCTTTATGACATAGTTATCAATGTGTAAATTATGTAAAAACAAGAAGCAACACTCTTTTCCTTTTGCTTCTGTTTTTTGCTTTCTGTGCGAAAGCACAATGCCATAGTGTTGGCACATTTTCAACAAATAATCACGGCAAACACATGCAGTACTATAATGTTAGTCTTAAGAGTATCATTAATTTCCCTTGAATTAGAAAGAAGTTAAGTCAGTCAAAGACAGTAGCATTGTTTTTGTTTTGTGACAGGCCACACAGTTTTTATGTTTGGTATAAGATTATGAAATATTGTAAGTGCCAGGTTGACAATTTGGCGTGTGGGCAGCACAAGATGAAAGCCCATGAGTTAAAATAGAACACGTTAAGCCTCTCAGAAACTTAGTTATGCTCGCTACTTGTTAACACCATCTGATCCATTCTATTTTGCATGCATTACAAGCAAGAATTGGCACAATTGCACGACCTGACCAATGTTACTTACAGTGTCCATAGCATTAATTCATTACCTGTATCTTAGTCACTATCATCAAACATTTGAGAAATATTAAATTATTTAGTTAAAAAACACCCTCAAACAATCAGTGAAACTGACAAAAAATCTAAACGTTTTATTGTTAGAGTACAGTTTTGATGAACCTTGGAGGGATGTTGCATCTTTGAGCTGTGTTGTCTAATAAGAAACATTCAGCCAAATAGAGACAGAACAAGTTAAGATCAAAATGTCAAACTTGGAAGACCAGAACTCGCATTTCAGCTGACGGCAAACTTGGAATAGTGATGCATTCTGGTTTCAGCATGAAAATCACACACACATTAAGCCTGAGATTTGATGTGGTGTATGACAGCACACAGATAACACCACAGACAAAGACCATAATCTATATTGCACAAGCTGTGGGTCATATAAATTTAAATGACCCCTTTGAGAAAACGAATACATCAGTTGACAGCAGCTTTGATAATAAGACTATAGTCACAAATGTAGCAGTACAAAACAAATTGTAACTCTTAAAATGAAGACATCACTCATATTTCAATTGAATAGTCCATCAAAGTTAGTTTGCTATCCACCGGGGATTACCTACAATATCTTCTCCTCTGAGACGTTTACTGGCAGGAGCAGTGATCACATACTGTAGCTCCAGCCAGATGATGGAATGACTATGTGAGGACGCGCCTTGGGTATCCCTCTCTGTAGTCTGTCAAAGAGAAGCCTCCAGTCACTGCTAGTGGCAGAAGATGCATTACATTGCAGTGACATTCAAAATAGTCCCCGAGGTGCTCCACCATTGCTTTGACTGACAGACCAGCTTGGGAAACCTGTGCTGTCCCATAATTCACCAGATGCTCTCTGCTCTCTGCGGTCTCATGGATTCCCTCTCATTCTTTCGTCCCAAGATGCACACAGCTGTTTCAGTGTCGGGGTCTTCCTCTTTTCTAGTTCTACACGCAAATCTCATATTTCTTTATTTTAAACATAACAATATACAATAATAATAGTTTATTCAGCACAGTTAGTTACTTGGAGAGCTCCATCCAGTTGTTAATCCATTTTTTATTCAATGGCGATAATCAACAGTACTTAGTGTCATCTGACTGAATAGCAAACCGCAAATAATGGCTTGCAATTGCTGCGTCTTTCTGCACTGAGAAATGGATGATCTATATCATTTTCTGCCATCTGTGTTTTACAGTAGATTTTGAAAGCACTGAAATAAGAGTATTAGTATAGTATATAGTGTTTGTCTAACTGATAAATGGTATCATTACATACAGTACAGGAGACCCTCAGACCTCTATGATGACCTTAAGAAATAGTAAAAATTCTGTAGTAGTTAAAATGTTTTTATACATGTTTTTATTCATATTTAACCACCTCCCTAGGATTCCAAGATTAAACTATATGCGCTTGTCTCAAAAACAAATTCCAACCTCATCATTATTAATACAAGTACTTATCTCAGCTGACAATTTATACTTACAGGAGTCAAAAGCCAATAAAGGTCAAATATATATATATAACTTGAAGCAGCGGGAGTAACATAATGAGACAGGGAACATCACTACAACTCATTATAAGCTAGTTTTATTAACCCTTTGTTATATGCTTGTATTGCTTTTAATTATACATAGCAGATGGTGCTCTGCAGGGACAACACAGTAGTAGTCTTTGGAAGTCTGAGCTCAGTTTGATGCTAGAATTGTACAGGAAACATTATCTCTGTGTCATTACTTATACCACGACAAATGAGATGACAGTCACAGAAAGCTGATAATAAGTAGTATGGAAGCAAATGATGGCCATGAGGAATCCATAAGCTAGGCTTGTGTTCTTATCATTGGTATCCTGGAGGTTCATGTCTGAATGACATAGCTTTCATTTACATGACTGAATTTGACCAAATTTGGCAACCAGATTTGTTTATATATATATATTTAAAAAAGACTTGACTTGCAGTATCAATGTGTGTGTGTGTGTGTGTGTGTGTGTGTGTGTGTGTGTGTGTGTGTGTGTGTGTGTGTGTGTGTGTGTGTGTGTGTGTGTGTGGTTGTGTGTGTGTGTGTGTGTGCAGCTAAAATTGATTTTTGCCGCTGGCGTCCAGCGCCAAGCCAAGGCCACAGAACGTGCACCAAGTAATGGTAACTACAAAGGACATCAGTCTGTGTGT